>JAHLJT010000631.1:64939183-64964993 GCA_031308135.1 Acheta domesticus
GCGCCGAGGTAAAAATCACAGGCCGGGGAGCGGGCGTCCGGGCCGCGGAGGGCCGCCTTAAAGATGCTATTTCTCCCGCGTTTTAGGGGGGCGCGGCGGGGCCGACGCCGCCCGCGGGGGCCGGCTTACCTTTCGCGAGGGCGGAGCGACGTACCACAACACGTCCCCGGAGTAATTGATTTCATCTCTCTTCGCCCTCGGAGCCTTACGACCCCTGTGAGGGCGGGCGACGGAAAAGACACAGGTAGAGATTTTTTTTCGACGCTGCCAGGGAAACACAGTTCACGGTTCTGGAATTAATCGTGATGGGGTTCTACAGTTTACGGACCCGCAAGACAAAATTCCTGAACCGAACTTCGGATTTTCTTGACGTTATAAAAAAAGGCTGGAAGAAATATCTTCCATTTGAAGTAGTTTAATTGTTGACAAGAGGATACGGAAAGTAATAAGTGCAATATTAATAATTACAGCTTAAGCAATACAGACCTATCTAGATAACTAAATTAAAATTAAGTACAATATTACTCGTATATTCATTATCAAACAAAAATATCAAAATACTGCACGATTTTGTGAAGATAATTTATATACCTTTAAATAATAATAAACTAAAAAGTTAATGAAAATGCTCTAATAATACTTTTGAATAATTAATAAAATAATCAAGGGAGTGTTTAATGTTATATTCATTTCAAAAATGAACTCTTGAGACACACAAATCCGCTCATTCGTTTTCCACTTCAAAAAAAAAAATGTGCGATACTTGACAATCCTTCACGATCATCCATTCCGTACACGATGCACGCCTTTACGCACGGAACATGAAGTTCACCTATACGGATGGTCCCTGCAACGCGCGACCGCGGGAGGCCTATCCCGCGACAGGATCCCCCCGCGGTGCGGCGCGGGCGCGGGGCGCGCCGCACGCCCTTTACGAACAATGTCGCAAACAAAAACGGCACAAACGCAGGCCGGGCGCACCGCCCCGGCGACGGCGGCGCGCCGCGCGCCCGACTCCGCCGGCGAAACGGCGCGCGCGGCGGGGGCCTATCGGGCGGTGCATCGGAGCGCGGGTCGGAGCGAGAGGTGAGGCAGCGTCGAAGAGGAAATAACGAACGGCGTGCGAGCGGGAACGTATCGCCTATTAGCAAAGTGACAGCGCGTCGCGCCCCGCCCCGCCCCGCCCCCGTCCCCGTCCCACCACTCTCCTCTCCTCTTCTGCGGTGCGCCCGCGCCTTATCTCGCCTCCTCCTCGCGGCTCGTAAAGATGAGGCGGCGGAGGCGGAGGCGGCGGCGGCACGAGGGCGGGCGGGTGCAAGCTCAGCCGCCCCAACAACATTGTAGGCCCTGAGCGAAGCGGTGCACGTGAGCCTCTCGTTCTGCTCAGTGAAATCGCATGATAAGAAAGAGTTAACAACATTTGATTTAATTTCATTGATTTCGTCGTAGAACAGTAAAAAGTTTATGCGACGTGTGGGGGAGAGGTACCATCTACACACGTTTATTTGAGCTCCACAATCTCTTCCCAACTACGACATTTAACTACGAACGCTTATAACTAACTATAATATTTAAAGACTGCAAGTCCTCATGCGTGTTAAGTATCAAATGAACTGATTTGGATTTATTGAGAAATACCTGATCCGATTTAATTAGTATCATTCTTATTTCGAAGTGTAGATGTTACAAGAGGATTATAACCTACCTTTCCTAGCCAGTGAAAATAGAGTGGTTTCAGTTCCCTTCCTCCAGTATTAAGTACAGTAATATGATTATGAAATAAGGTTTATGTACGAATTATTACAGATGGGATTATGATTCCAATTGATACACGGCGATATGAGAAGCCAACTTCGCCTTAACCATGTTAGTGAAAACTCCAGCTCCTGGAGCCCGATACGAAGCTGATGCAGGACTCTAATCTAACGCCTGATGCTCGACTAGTTTAGGACAGGGGTCTCTAAACTACTGTTCGGGGTCTAGATTCCATTCCCGACAACAGTTTCATGTAGTCTGGTGCAATTATTATAGATGGGCCTTCGGCGCCGAAAGATGACAGCGGGGGTCGGACAAAACGAAATAGAGGTAATCGACAAAACGAAATAGACGAATTTAGTGAATGGTTCTATTATTACAATATCTTGTATTTTGACAACATATTGAACTGCTCATAGCGGAAAATATTATGAGAGTACCTCTTCATAAATTTGTAGAAAGTTCATACTCCACGTATCAGGTAGCTATGTCAGACAAATAAACCATTACAGTCAATTCCATTCAGCATGAAGGTTGCGGCAAATACATCAGAGGCGGCTACCCCTCGAGCTCATACCTTAACCCCACTTGTCTCCGGGTGCCGCCGGCAGCGCCGGGCCGGGCCCGATAAAACGTTCTGAAATTAACATAATGATCGATATCTGGGATGAGCAGTGGGAGGGGCCCGACTTTCGGGAGTCCTGTGAACGCAGGCGCGACCGGCCGTTCGTCAGGCGCGTTGTGTCCACACCCTTCCCGCCTGCACCCGTCCCGGATTAATATTCCTCCTAACTCCCTCCGTCCTCCCCTCGACCCGCTGTCGGCGTGGCTATCTAGATGGATGGAGGGAGGGAGGGAGGGAGGGAAGGCGGCAAGGGCCGCGGGGCGGCGGCCGCCGTCCAAGACAAATACGCCCGTGAAAGCAGAACAAATCATCGCGACCTGTGACGGACGAGCGGCGCGGGGTGGGGAGGGGGCGGAGGGAAGTCAATTAGACACCGGTCATTAAAGAGGACGCACGCGCCCGGGCGGGCGTGCGGACTCGCGGGCGGCGGAAGAAAGGGCGGCTGCGGCGGGCGAGGGACTGACTGGACCTGTCGTGGGCTCCGGGGCACTTCAAAGAGCGCGTCACGGGGCAGACAAGATCTGGGCAGGGGTCATTGGTTCGAGCCGATGTGACAATTACCGAGATAGCGGCTACAACTGTCGCGGCGCCTTGGGAGGCGGAGGCGGAGCAGCAGACGATCCGGCGCAGCGGGGGCTCGAATCGCTCACCCGACTTATATCCCCACGTACAGAGCGTACAGCCTGTACATAGCATTACGCAATGTACTCCGGAGCAAAGCAGGGCTTACGAATTTAATTAAAGCACAAGTCCCGATAACCAATATCTTGGATCCAGAAAGGAGGCGCCTTTTCGTGTCCCCGATAATTTTAACGAACTTCTATCTTAAGCACCTAATAAATATTAATGAATTTCATCGCAGCTGCGCCCTGCGCTCAGATTAGACGTCGAAGGCTCCAATAACTAACGCCTGCCCCTTAACCTCCATGTAATCATGAAAGGTCACTTCGGGGCACAGTCCTCGCGATACCAAGATCCTCGCTTCGGAGCTCCCCCTCCGCCCGTGATAAGGGCCACACAGAGCGCATTTGCGCCTCTGACCATAATAAGTATCTCCCCCTCCACCATGTACTTAA
Organism: Acheta domesticus; assembly: GCA_031308135.1. Lineage (NCBI taxonomy): Eukaryota > Metazoa > Arthropoda > Insecta > Orthoptera > Gryllidae > Acheta > Acheta domesticus. Next base: position 64,942,640 of record JAHLJT010000631.1, read on the forward strand.
AAACAGGAGTGGGGATGTAGGCTATATAGTTTCTAAGGAGATATTGTAAAGGGTTCACAACCATTTTCGACTTTGTAATAGAAATTTGTATAACCTGTATTTTATTCACTTCTGTAATAAAACTCGGTGTGTTCTCACTCTCTGAGTTTCATTTCACTAAGTCTGTCTGGAGAACTGTCGACTTGCCATCGACGTATTTTACTGGGGGCTCAGCCGGGATGGCAGGTGTCCAATAATTGCAATTACGGAAGACATTAAGCGAGCTAATCGTCAGTAGTAACCTCTTCAACAATTAAGAGGCTTTCAAGACTGCGACTTGCCGCGCCCTGCTGCCCTGTCTCGACGGAACGTCCACGACGAGCACGCGGTCTTCATCGCCATTGCAGAGGACTTCTTAAGGCCAGCCGATCGCCAGCAGTAACCTCTTCACCCATTAAGAGGCCTTCGAGTCTGCGACCTGCTGCGCCCCTGCTGCCATCCACTTCGGACCGGCCTGGTGATCAACGGAACCTGAGAGAACGTCCCACTTCAGACGCAGGATGTGGTCTGGATCCTCATCTCTTCAATGCTGTAAGTGAGACTTCACACCGCTGTGTTAATGAGTGCAGTGCTTAGCTACAGTAGTCAAAGAGCTATTTTTGGTTATCGTGCATTTTCATTAAGCAAAATTCAGAAGTGCAACGTATCTTATAGAAGTGCAGTAGTTAAACGCAATAGTTTAAAAAGCTACTTTCGTATCCTGCATTTTTATAACCTGTGAACCAGAATTAAATTTATAATTCATTTCATTTTGAAAGTAACCAATTAGAAAATTAATTTTAATTTTAAAGATTATCTTAATTGTATATTTTAAGGAATTTATTCCATAACTTAAGGTAAATTTTATTTACATAATGGCGCAAGGCTTCGAACCCCTCACAAAGTGGGAAATGGCACACATTAATCTGTTGCCAGAATTTAACGGTACTTCCGACTGTAATTTAGATTATTTCTTAGTCCAATGCGAGTCTTTCTTGCGAAATTTTCATAGATCTCCGGAAACCCCGAATGCAGAACTAACTAATATGTTCCTTTTCAATGTAGTAAAAGCCAAAATCAAAGGCGAAGCACAATCAGTGCTCGATGTCGAACAAATTCGAATTTCGAAAGACTAAAGGAAAAGTTAATAAGAAAATACGGAGACGCTCGCGACGAACACATCTTGTTCCGCGAAATATCCAATTGTTGTCAAAAACGCAATGAAAGTTTCCTGGAATATCATGACCGATTAAATCAACTACTCATTAAGTACAAAAGTACATTAAAATTGAATCATCAAAATCCCATTCTAGAAATGAAGTTACAGGAAGCAGACGGAAAAGCTTTAGGCGCTTTCCGAGCAGGTATCCTTAACCCATATCGCGAATACCTTAGGTACGCACAGATTACAGACCTCTCTCAAGCTCTTCGTGCATGCCGCGATTATGACAACGAACGAGCATACGAAAACTACATGGATTCATTGCGCAACAACCAAAAACAAAATCTTCCAACTCCCAACCAACAGGTTAAAACAAATCAAACTCCCACGTTTAATTTCAGAAGTAGCTTCCCCACACCTTTTACGCACTCTAATTTTACTCCAAGTATGTCGCGTTTTCAGCCAATGTCACATCGACCTGAACCAAGTAGAGTCTTGCCACCGCATGTAAGTCAGCCGCAAAATCACACGCAGCAAAATTTGCATCGTTCTCCTCTTATTAGGCCTCCCCAATTTCGACCACCTGTAGGTCAGGGAAGACCATATCCACATCCCTTGCAGATTGGAAGAATGCATGACCCGCCGAATCAACCGCAAGGTAATAGACAGACTCCCATGTCAGGTGTTTCCACTATCAGACAAAACGCGAATTACCACTACAATGACAATCAGATTGACCATACTGACTATAGCGGACAGAATTATGAGGACACCTATGACGAAACCTCTCAGAAGTATGACTACTATTATCCAGAGCAGACAAATGAGAACTTCGAAACTAGCGAATTCGTGAACCAGGATTTTCGCGAGGTTGCGTCATCAATACCCAAGACTTGAATAATATACACAATGCTCCAGAACTCCCTTTCATCACGTTGTTTGGTCTAAAGATCTTAATTGACTCCGGCGCCAGCAACTCTATGATAAATCCGAACCCCGCTTACGAAATGTTTTCTGAATATCTTTTTAAGGAAAATTTTTGCATCCAGTCCATCCATGCTAAAACAATAGGAACGGACAACGTACGCTATCGGATATTTTCTGAGTACGGTCTGGACTCGCCTATTAATTTTAGAGTAATTCAGTGCACAATTATTTCGATGCTCTCATCGGCTCTTCAGATTTTGCACGTCTGAAAGCGAAAATTGACTACCACACTAATACTATCATCCTAGGGGATAAGAAGATTCCTTTCTACTTTCATTCCCCGTTCAAACAAAAACATCACGAAATCGAACAAAATTCCCACGATCTTACGATTCCAGTCAACATAAAACAAGGAGAAGTGTATGTCCCAGCTTTTATCCATGACGGTCACTACTTCCCCGACGCGATTCTAGTTGCCGAAGAGTATGCCGTTAAATATCCCACGGAATGCTTTTCGGAAGTCGAATTTGACCAGCCTGTGTATGTCGAACCACTAGACAGCGTCGACGTCCAGTCGCTTGAGATAAATTCAATTACCGAACGAGATATCGGAGAGTTTTTGAGAACTCAGCATATGAATGACCTAGAAACAGAGGCAATATTCAACGTATGTTCGGAATTTGCCGATGTGTTCTACTTCCCCGGTTGCGACCTATCTTTTACTAATTCTGTGAAACACTATATCCGTACCACTGATGAGAGTCCGGTTTATAAAAGAAATTATCGTTATCCACCCCACTTGAAAGACCTTATCAATAAAGAAGTACAAAAGTTGCTAAATCAGGGCATTATTACACACAGCGAGTCGCCATATTGCAGTCCCGTGTGGATAGTACCCAAGAAAACGGACGCATCAGGCGAAAGGAAGTGGCGGCTAGTTATCGACTTCCGCGATTTGAATAAAAAGACTATTGAGGATAAATACCCATTACCTAGAATCGAGGAAATTCTTGATAGCTTAGGTAAGTGCCAGTACTTTAGTACTCTCGATCTGGCACAAGGTTTCCACCAAATCGAAATGGATCCTCGATCCATAGAGAAAACAGCATTTACTGTAGACAATCAACATTTGATGTTTAAGAGAATGCCTTTTGGAGTCCGGAACGCACCAGCCACATTTCAAAGAGTGATGGATAACGTGCTCAGACCGTTTCTCTATAAATTCTGCTTTGTGTACATCGATGATATTATCATTTTCTCGAAATCTTTAGAAGAACACGTCTATCATTTGTCACTTGTCCTGAAAAAACTACGAGAAGTTAATTTAAAAATTCAACTGGACAAGACAGAGTTTTTACACAAGGAAGTTGCCTTTCTCGGACACGTAGTGACCCAGGACGGTATAAAACCCAATCCGGACAAAATTAAAGCTATAAAAGAATATCCGATACCTACCACGACGAAGGAAATTAAACAGTTTCTCGGGTTAACAGGCTACTATAGAAAATTCATTAAGGATTATTCAAAGGTTAGTTTCCCTTTTACTCGATGCCTGAAGAAAGGCGCTAGAATTGATATACATGATGAAGCTTATAAAGGAGCTTTCGAACAGCTGAAAGTACTTCTCTCGAACGCGCCCGTCCTCGCCTACCCGGATTTCACGCAACCTTTCGTATTAACCACGGACAGTTCGAATTTCGCTTTAGGCTCCGTACTATCGCAAAATTCACACCCTATCGCATATCACTCTCGCACCCTGAATCCATCTGAACGTCATTACTCAACCGTGGAACGGGAGTTATTATCTATTGTCGATAGTTGTAAGCGATTCAAACCCTACCTCTGGGGACGACGGTTTACAATAGAATGTGACCACAGGCCCTTACAATGGTTGTTTTCACTGAAGGATCCCTCCTCCCGCCTGTACAGGTGGAAAATAAAGCTAGAGGAATTCAATTTCGAGATTAAGTACGTGAAAGGCAAAACTAATTACGTCGCCGACGCGCTGTCTCGCATAGAAATTAATGCCCATGATGAAGACGCTAAACCAGACATTGCTACCGTCCCGGACAAAGACCATCAACAGGAAATTGACTGTCAGGCGATAAATTCTAATCTAGAAGACCCCATCTTCACCCTAAGAATGTCAGAAAGATCCCATTACAATGCGTTAGACCACATTTTCGTACCTACCACCGATCTAGAGGAATATATCATTAACAAAGAAACGCAAGCTCGAGAAATGGCTGCCCGTAATCCCCAGCCAGAGAAGACTTCTTCCCTTCATGAATACCGAGTAAATGACACTGTTTATGTAAAGGACCCGCCGACGCGTAACAAAAAATCCAAAAAATTGTATCGCGACGGCCTAGTGGTGAAAACCGAAACCAACAAAATCCACTGCAAAATGAAAAACGGAAAGTCATCGTAGATAACTACCACAAGTTATTTTCCATTTCAACTTAACCACTTTAACAGAAACGTTCTCCCAGATAAGAAACACCACCGACTCCTTGAATACTAAAAGTAATAATACCTTTCCCTTCTTGTCTTACGAGATATCGATGCTACTAAAAGAGGCTGAAAAGGAACTTTCAAAATTACTCCCCACACGCAATAGAAATAAAAGAGGTCTTGTCAATGGACTAGGAAAAATTATAAAATTTATTTCAGGAAATTTAGATCAGGAGGATTACGATACGCTTGAGGCACAAATTACCGCCTTGCAAAGCGACAGAGATCAGGAAATACGACATGTTAATAAACTAGTCTCGTTCAGTAATTCTATCACTCACAAATTCGTAAATGAAATGAATCACATAAATTTAAACATGGGGCTAATTCAGCAAATATTGTCAAAGCAGGATTTCAAAGTAGACCTTTTAGAGCAGTATCAGTACACTACGATGTGTTTAAGAAGATTCTTGAAGATTCTACGAACTCTAGAAAATACCATAAGTTTGTCTTTCCATGATATCACGAACGTTCAGTTGTTCTCCAATGAAGATGTTACCAATGTAATGAACCATCTGTATGCGGTTTATCCTGTCAAATCTATTGTTCATAGTGACCCTTACCATGTTTTTGAGAACCTCAAATTCACAAAGAGCCAGGTTGTCATAATAGACCAAGGATTGGTCGTAATATTATCAGTACCAACTACTGATGGTAATAATTATCACTTGTACGCAATCACACCTGTGCCTACTATTAATAACGTCGTGTTAATTCCTTCCGAGAGGAATTATCTCCAGGGCCCTACCTCTAAATGGTCCACGGAAGATTGCATAAAAGGTACATTAACATATGTTTGTGCTAATTACAATGTGAGAGTTACCAGTTGTAATCTGACGAAAACAACAGGATGTGATTTCGCACAGGTAACTAATGATGTAAAGCTGTTTCAACTTCTTAACAAAAATGACATCCTATTTTTCTCATCTCTTAAAGAAATTGTAATACAAACTTGCAATAATAACCAAACTTCGGTAGAACTACAAGGTTCATATCTAATCTATAGTAATGTAAATTGTCCTATATCAGCAATGAGTACCACATTAGAACCAAAGTCAACCACTCATGTCATGACGTTTCCACTTGTATATGTGTATAATGAACATGATGTAAAACTGAAAATTCAATTTCATCCATCCCACCTCGACGTAAATAAACTAAAATTAGACTTAATTCCCATCACACCCACTCCTATTTTGTGGAAACAATTTAATGTAGTTGATATTGGTTTCGTATTGTTTATTTTATGTTTTGTATGTTATGTGTGTAGAAAAATGTTGTACAAGGTACTTCTTAAATTGGTGGTACGTCGGGAGAAAAAACAAATCCCCGAGGACGGGGAAGCGGATCTGGTGGGGGAGGACTTATATCCCCACGTACAGAGCGTACAGCCTGTACATAGCATTACGCAATGTACTCCGGAGCAAAGCAGGGCTTACGAATTTAATTAAAGCACAAGTCCCGATAACCAATATCTTGGATCCAGAAAGGAGGCGCCTTTTCGTGTCCCCGATAATTTTAACGAACTTCTATCTTAAGCACCTAATAAATATTAATGAATTTCATCGCAGCTGCGCCCTGCGCTCAGATTAGACGTCGAAGGCTCCAATAACTAACGCCTGCCCCTTAACCTCCATGTAATCATGAAAGGTCACTTCGGGGCACAGTCCTCGCGATACCAAGATCCTCGCTTCGGAGCTCCCCCTCCGCCCGTGATAAGGGCCACACAGAGCGCATTTGCGCCTCTGACCATAATAAGTATCTCCCCCTCCACCATGTACTTAAAAACAGGAGTGGGGATGTAGGCTATATAGTTTCTAAGGAGATATTGTAAAGGGTTCACAACCATTTTCGACTTTGTAATAGAAATTTGTATAACCTGTATTTTATTCACTTCTGTAATAAAACTCGGTGTGTTCTCACTCTCTGAGTTTCATTTCACTAAGTCTGTCTGGAGAACTGTCGACTTGCCATCGACGTATTTTACTCCCGGACTGATACGCAACGACTGAGTCCAGACTTCATTGCAACAGCACGGTGAAGGATCTAGTTTGAATTGGGCTTGCAGAGAGCTGCCTGTGTGAGGGCACAACGCTGAAAGGTAAAAGACTGCAGTTGAGATAATGTCGAAAAAATTAATCAATCAATCAATATACAAGTTTAAAGGAGATTCATTGAGTAAAAATCTTTCGCAAATTGGTGAAAAAGCAATTTAACTTCATTTTGAAAGAGATCGAAAAGAACCTCCTAATTTATTTTTAAAACAGATTCATTTTTTCTTTCCGGGTTTAAGAAATACTCCAAGAACAAGTGACAATTTAGAACATCAATTAAGTGAAAATTCATATTAAAACTTTTACCAAATTGTGACTATGAAAGTTTTGCATCCGTAAACAAAACACCGAAAATAAAAACATCGACTAAACATCGATATTCAAAAAATCTCGGATTCAATATATCGATGTGTATAGTATAGATGTTTTGAAAACAGAGACAACGATGGGATCAGTCAAATTAGCCGGAAAATGAGATCTCACGTCGTCGGTAAAGAAACAACACGATGGTCACTTAAGAATCGGACGATGCAGACGCAGCGAAAGTAGTGGACCCCAACGATGAAGAGCAGGGTGCAGCGCAGGGGCGTCCAGGGGGGCAACTTGCCCCAGGCCCACACTTAAACAGGGCCGGGAAAATTTTACGCAAAATATATTTCCTTGAATACATTAAAATATTTAATAGTAGTTGGAATAAGATTAAATTTAAAATATATTAATAATTAATGATAATAACAAATAAGGGAAACTTTTGTCGGAAATGCGGGGCCCCCGTGGTTCTACTGCCCCAGGCCCCATGTTTTCTTTGGGCGCCTCTGGGGCGGCGCCGCGAGGAGGGGCGGGACGGCAGACGCAGCGATAAGTTGTAATAGCGAGGCGGGGCGATGTAAGAGCATAAAGAAGAGTGGTGACACGACGACACGGAAGGGCGGGGAAGCAGATCTGTGAAGCCAGGTGGTGCGGCCTGATAGTAGGCGGGGCTGCAGGCGTGGCCCACCTCCGAAACAGCAAAGTCATCTGATCTTCGTGGAGTTACCTCCCGAGACAATTTAAATACAAATACATGCATTTTTTTCATGCGTCTTTCCCAGGGTTATCAGACATCCTCTTTCAGAACACAATGTAAAAAAATACATAAAAAACAAGAGCGATATATCGGTATTTTTCAATCGCATATCTTACAATATCATGCGGATATTAAATTCTGGTGTAGGATGTATTTATAATTTACTCGCAGATGAGAATACAATTGAATAAATATACACTAATCAGATTTGTTCAGAGATACTGTCGATCATAATGTTGAAATTTGCAGGTCAATTAATTATAAAAACAATACAAGTAAATGTGATGTAAAACGCTGCTGGAAAAATACATGATACTGAAGTTTTTACAATATAATAATTTAGATCTGAAAAAAAATGAAGTTGGTTCATTTCGACCTATACAGGAAAACAAAGCATTTAGTTCCACATGTTCTCAATTTAAATGAACAACTCAGATTATGGTTTGTCTTCTGAGAAGATTTTAAAACGGCAATCACACGGTTATTCTACAGTTGCGCACTCACTCTATAATGCGTTTTTAAAATTTATGAAGCACGCCGCATGAAGAGTTTTCATTATCCAGAGCATGTAATGAGCACTGCAGCCTCGCGAGGGTTCTGGCGAAAGCTTTTATAGAAAAAGTCCGCGCTGGCCACTCGTGGTCCGCCGATGGGTTAATAGCTTGACCTCGGAGAGGCGCAACTCAAGAGACGCGACGCTCGGTGCCAGCCTTTGAAATGTCATTAGTCATCGGGATGCACATAAGGACGGTGAAACTGCGTTTTCTGGCAAAATCGCTGCTTTCTTATTTCTATGTAAACATCATTCGAAGTAAATGGCTTCCGAATGGAAGAAAGAACAGACCTCGTAAGAGAAGCAAAAAGAAAAAAAAAACTGCGTCACTGATGACAACGCGGAAAAGTCACATGAAGGAAATGTTAGGTACCTTTTTTGAGATGAAAGTATTTCATTTAATATAAGGTACAATTGTAAAAATTAGGAAGATTATAGTGTATGACGGTAAAATGCTTAGAAAGTCGCAGATGAAGAGGTTACAGAATGGCACTGAAAGTCACAATACGCTATTTCATTTGGCAACTTAAAGCAGCTTACTGAAATTTCTGGAAGTTCTTACTTGAGGAAAAACAAATTTCGGAGAAATGGTATTCAAAAGATGAGCCATTCCCACACAGGCCGAACAGTAAATTCACCAATGCTGGAAGTAATCCGTGTGTAACGGCTTACAAATGTTCTGGAGCAGAATTTATCACAGCATTAAAATCTGGCACTAGGGATTGTCTGAAATGTCAAATAAAGCGACCTTGAATAATGTTTTGAAACACTATTTGAAGATCAACACTGGAGAGAACAAACAAGGAAATTACATTTTGAAAATCTAAAGCTTTAGTAATATAGCAACCTGTAAGTAATGAATAAGTTTGTTTCAGGAAAAAGGTAACTGAATGCAAATTAAAAACGGATATACAACACAAAGGCATATATTGTTAATAGAAAATATGAACAGAAATTGTAATTCTTGAAAAAAATTGGAACTTTTGCAAAGCAAAGAACGTAAAATCCGTCATTTTATTTCGAATCAACAGGTTCCGTGTTACCTGAAAGATCGTTTGTAAAAGGAGTAGCCACAATTAGTTCAATGAACTAAAATTTAAATGATCAAAGAACAATATAAAACAGTACCAATTCAACCAACTCAAAAAGAAAAGAAATTATGGATACATGAAAGAAGAATCAAGTTCTTGTAAGAAATTTCTCTTCCAGATAGCGATACTGAAAAAAGAGAATCAATGGAAAAAATCTATGTCATACATTTTCGTGTGTATACATTGTTTTAAAAAATTACAAAACACAAATGTATATGTGCGTTAACTAGTACCCACTATGAAATAAAAATTAAAGATGTTTTCAAGGACTCACAATATGCACAAAAATGCACACTCTAAAACGGCAGGTAAATAAGATAAAAAGTCCCCGTACGAAAGGCAGATCGGCAGGAAGAATGGCAAGAGCAAGAAAGCAGCGCGAGATGATTACCACAAGCGCCATCGCCCCAGCACGATCACCAATACCACCACCGTCCTCTCATGAGTGATGGGGCTCCTTTCGCGACGTAATTATTTATTATTTTAGCGGCCGCGATGAATAATGGAAAGGTCATCCGTGCATCAGCGATGCCGTCCGAGGCTGGGAAGGGCGGCGGGGGACGGCGAGAGCCGGGGAGACGGTGCAGGCCACGGTTGACATCCAGTCGCCGAGAGGACGGGCCGAGACGGACCCGATGAAAGGCGGGCCTAATAAAGGGTCTGGGAGGCGCTTCAGTAATTGCGGAGAAGGTGGCGGCTAGCACGGCGGTAGCGGGTGGAGGGCGGGAGGTAGCAGAAAGCGGGATGCGATGGGACATCCCATACGTCGGGAGGCGTAGCGATTAGCGAGTGACGGGTGGAGACAGTGAGAATGGATAGTGGAGAAGCTAGCTGGTGGAGTGGCCAGTGGCGAGTGTTAATGGCTAGTGGAATAGCTAGCTAGTAGAGTGGCCAGTGGCGAGTGGGAATGGCTTGTGGAGTAGCTAGCTAGTGGAACAGCTAGTGGCGAGTGGGAATAGTCAGTGTAACATCTAGCCAGTGGAATGGCAAGTGGCGAGTGAAGATTGTTGAGGAGAGTGGACAGAGAAACCAGTGCCAGGTGTTGGTGCCGAATGACTAATTGCGAGTGGTGACGGGAAGTAGAGCGCGGTTGGCGAGTTATTGAGGCAGTGACGACTACACTTGGATTTAAACATAACTGCACTTGACGTAAAACAGTTGGTACGGTGTCATCCAATCAGGAGGTTGAACCTCACTAAAGTGAAGTGCAAACACCGTTTCAACTGACGACCTGTCAAATGCAGCTCTAAATAAATCCAAGTAGTACATAGTAAGAAGAGGCAGAAGATGGCTCGCGGCGTGGAGTTCAGTTTAGGTGGCGGAGGGTGGCGAAAGGAAACAGAGGGCAGCTGCGGCGTAGCCTGCGAATGGAGCGTCGGGTGGCGCCGGACAGTGGCGGGCAGAGACAAGAACGGCGGGCGCGCCGCGACGAGCAGCAGGCGGCGGCGGCGACGGGCAGACGCTCCTAGTGCAACCGACTCACGAACGCCGCCGAACAAATTGTCTCGGGATGATAAAATATCGGGACGCGACCGCGCAATATTTATGGGGCCCGCTTCGATTATCTCCTATCTCTTAATACAATGACGGATTCCGGCACGCACGGACAGGGGGAGAGATGTTAGGCTCCGGCCCGCTGTTTGTTCCTAGTGTCTGCGAAGAGAAGACGTATGTGTTTTGTTTTTGTGTTCCGCCGCCGCTCCTCCTAGCTTCTCCACGCGCGCCTAATAAAAAGGTTATCTCAAAACAACAACGCAGAAGTCAAAAGTCAAATGAGTTTCTGTGCGACAACGACAGAGAAGTTCTTACCACTTTCAACCACGTTTGTGATCGCGAGAAACCCTCGACAATGTATTCGTGGGCGCACGTGGGTAACATTTGTGACAAGAGAACGAATCACCATTGAAGGAAAAAGAGCGAATCTTTAATGAGTATTCTAGCTCTTTTTATTCTGAAGAGTTCTAAATATTTTTCTTGGTTATCAAATAGCCAGACATGGAATTGAATTCCTAGTAGAAACATTAACATTTTAACTCATTTCTTGTGATTACTTGCTAGACCAACAATTTAAAGAAGATAAATTCCTTCCAGGCGATTATAATTGAAGTTAGTGGGAGCACATCTTTTACTAACACCGCAGCTGGTGAGGCTTTTTATGCATTATGTCCACATGCAAATGACGCTTAGAAAATGTTAAGAAATGTAGATGAAAATAAATAAAAGTATAAAAAAATCTTCTATTAATTCTGGAGATTGGCCATGTCAGTTGTATGATGACTACACGATGTAATAGATATTTCACTACACCACACTATGTCATACATATTTTTGTACACTTTTTTAAAAAGCTTTTTCCATTATCACTGAGAGTAAATAAGAAAGTGACACAAAGAATATTTCCGCGAGGACTTTCTGCAAACCTGTTTTGACGGCCGCACATTCCCTGCAGAGTGGGCGGAATTTGAGCCCCTTTGGTACCCAGAAGTGGCCGGCAAGTGATGCAGGCTCCACGAAGAGGGTGCCCCAATTTCACACTTTACGACATGGAACTGGACCCTGGTCCATTAGCCACGTTACTCTTAAAATGTATGAGTGCCTTGATTGCCTACTTTCTATTCAAAAGAACGGAAATTGTCCTACAGGAGCGCATATAATCCCGCCTGGAAGCAGAAACACGACTCCGGGCGATGAAGTCAGGAAGAGCCGATGTCTCTAAATGGGAAGGGCATTAGCGAAAAAGCCATCGCAAATATGCAGTGATTTTTTTCCTTTGGCCGTAGTTATTAGTGATTCATTCAAACATGTGTGTATTTTTCCTAATTACATTTTAATTTACATTTTCACCAGTGTATTTTATTATATATTCACTTCTACATTCTTTACTTTCTAGCCTTATTCAGTACTTTGTAAGAAGAGATGGTAATCGTGCACCGGAAAACGGTGAATTTTGTTCTATTGTATCGCCCATTAATCACTAACATCTATTATAATTCTGATCTAAATTACATCTACAATTCTTAGATTTGGATTGACAGCCAACATCTGTACATCGCTGTCAAAACATATACCCGACTATCCTTTTTTCTATTGGCCTTAAATAGCTAAAAATGTCCTCAATTGAAGTCAACATACCCCTCTCAACCACGCAACATCAACAAAAAGAAATGGGAACACCAGTCTGGCGGGCAGCGACGGCACCGCGCCGATGGCCGGCAGTGCATTTACAAGGAAAAGGGGTAACCAGGCTAAGGAGCTGCCAAATTAACAAAACTCGATGTGAAGGTAGTCCTTCATAGCTAAAAAAATTTATATTCGAATAAGTCAACGGTAACCCAACACTCCTGATTAATATAAATTTACAGGTCGACAACGTCAGTTAAGGTTCTCAGCTCATTGGAGGATGAAATCCTAGTTGTCACTCAACCACAGCGCTTCGCAGACTCAGCCATCCACAGAGAACCGGAACATTCCTGTGGTCAAGCTGCCGATAAGGTATGTATTACCACTTAATTCTGGGGACGGCCTATCGCAATATTCGTAAAACATGGCTCAACAGTGTTTGTTAGCCAGTTTACTAGATTCTATAATAGAAGTACTTCTGTGTCCAAGGAATCAATAGAAATTGCTTCCCACTGCCATTTTAATAAAATAAAAATTAAACTCAGTAAAAAGAAATTGAAACGAGTAACAAATACTTCTATTTAATGGATTTCTTCAATTGCCACCCTGATGAAGTATCGTTTGTGCAGTTACAATAACACTTTACATAGTACGAAATAATGAAGTAAATTCATTGTTTCACACTTCATTCCTATTGTTTCTGCCCAATTAACACGTTCAATAATATCTACAGAACGCAGTAAAATAACATAATAGCATTATCGTTCACAAACACTTGTTTTGACTCTCCATTGAATTTACGTCATAACCAAAAGCCATAAAACAATATAAACATATTTTTGGGGGTATATACTCGTATTAATTACTTGTAACACGTTCGTTAGCACATACAAACTTGCAACAATAAATAAAATTCATCGGACAACACGTTTCTAAACCTTACTTCCAGAAATTCCACAAGCAAGCATCAACAGAACTCACTAATACATTCTCAATTAGGTACTTTAGCACGAATTCGAGCTAACAAGACACATGATCCATCAAGTCACGCTTTCGAAACGCGCGCAACACTTTATTCCTAAGACGTCCCGAAGAACACAACCGAACGGCTCATTGCGGATCGCAGGTGCTTTGCAGTACGACGATCACGTTCAACGATCGAGGTAAAAGGAGGCTTAAAAAACGAAAAATAGAGGGCAAACGCGAATTAAAGACGCTTCTGGAGCAGGCGGGGTAAACAATCGGCAGCTGGAAACGAACAAACGACTTGGAAATCGAAGGAGACGCGCACGGCAGCAGGCGCGAGCGAAGGACATGCGCAGACTGACGGATGCACTCTTCGACATGCGCCATCTGATACTCGCGCCGGTCCTCACGATGAGCAGGCTTCTGCATTACAGACATGCTGTAATGGGCACCTACGTGCCGGCCCAGGTGTGCTGTGCAGCCACCGCACAACGCAGCACCGGGGCGCTCCTGGGTTCGAATTACGCGAAAGGTACGCATGATTTTCAATGTGAATGGAAGGAGAGTGGTAATTTCGAGATGAGGTTGATGGACGATAATTGCGTGGGAGAGGAGGGTGGGTTGGCATGGTGTAGGAAGGCAATGAACAACCACGACACAATACTACCGAGCATAATACAATACAACTTTCAGAGGTGGTGAAAAACAAACACTCAGTATATTTGTATTTGTATATTCTAAATCACCTTATGTATACCATAGTTTCTTCCATCATCTCGTTTGTGTTTGTCGATATCGGCTAATTCATCAATATGCAGGTATCTCACTTTCTTCTAGCACTGGTTACTCGTGCTTCCAAAACGCTCACTACCGTCTCCACTATCAACCTCATCTCCCCCAGTCCCTTATATCACTCGTAATTCTCATCGTCCGCCGTATTCGTTACCTTCCCGTCTCTATCACAGATTTCTCAGCTTCCGCATACGCTTGCCGCCCGATATATCTCACCCCTCCCTACAACTGCGACCTTCACGCTACCACCGCTGGCATTCCCGGCTACTCCCAATTCCCACGATCTTCCTGCCACATACCCCATCTCAACCGCGGTTCTCTTAGCAGGAACCTTCCATACCGCCCAAGAACTAAAACTATACCTACTGTGGATTCAATACACTTCCTTTCAACTACTCACCGGCCTCAAAGTGCCATGTTTTACCACTCGTTGACTTTACCATCGGTTTTTCTATGCTGCCATCTCGAAATCTCCAGCTCCCTGTACCTCACAGTCGCCCTCATGTTTTCTTTCTCGGTCGGACGCCGCTTTTGCCCATCCATCACCATTCCCCATACTCACTTCGTCTCCCGCCTACCAACTCATTTTATACCCAATGTGACTTCGACAGCATTTCTCATCAGTTCCTTCCCCATAGGCGATCCGCCGCTCCCTGCCCTCAGGATAACGTTTCTTAAGTTCGCGGTCTCCCCGCCTTCGCCGGCCACGCCCTAACTCCAGCCTCCTCCACACAGACTCGTCGCCAACCCTGCTAACTCCCTTTCCCGTACGCCCTCTGCCGTCTCCCACACGCCATCTACAGCCCCCCTTACAGCCCCCTCGCCGTCCCCGGCGCCCGCCGCTCCCTCCTCGCCCGGCCGCCCGCCCACCCGCCCGCCGGTTATCGGACGAGGGGCCCGCGCTTGTACGGCGTAATTGGTTTGCCCCCTCCGCCGGGTTACCGTCCGCGCGCCTGTCAGCCCGCGCTCTATTGAAGGATTACCTTACCGTCATTTAAAATTCACGAGCTGATAAAACATGCAAGAGGTACATTTGCATCGCTATGTAACAATCAAGAGGGGTTCCCTATAATATGCATACTAGTAAATTCGTTTTATTCCTGCCTGTGCCCGGGCGGATCTTTCGAATCACGGCGTCTCCAAATTATACGGCGCGAGCGCGTAGCGCGGAGATTCAGACAATGGTGAGCAAACACACGGCAAGAGGCGGGGCGGGGCGGGGCGGGGCGGGGGCGGGCGGTGGCGGGGCGGGGAGGCGGAGGCGGGGAGAGAGGAGGCGCCGCGGTGCGTCATGTAAGCCGCCCGCCGCCCCCGCCGGCGCCGCAGGGCGCCACCGCCGGCGACTCCGCCGTTCCGAGAAGACGCTGCCGTCTCCGCCGCCGCCAGCGCCGCCACGACGATCCACGAGGAAACGTCCGTGGCGGCGGAACGAGCGTCGTGAACTAGTGCAGCGCTGACCAAAGAAGGGCATGGACGACATCGAAGGCGAGTGAAGCAACGTGAATCACGGGCGAAATGGCTCAACTACGTGTCCATCATTTCTGTCCAATGTTTTTCGTGTAAATAATGACCAACAAACCTGATTATTTCGAACTCGATACCTCGAACTCTTGAAATGAACAAGACTGGAAAGTGAATAGTTTTGTCTTGTTCATTAATTCTTATACACACTGTGTGTGGTAACACAAATCTTGGCAAGTCGAAAATATTCAATAGTTCGATTTTTTAGTCTTCAGATCGAGGCTCGAAATAGCCGATGGAAAAACACACAGACACATACTTTAACTTGTTTGATGCACTCTTCAATCTTGTGAAAATAATTTGGATTGTTTTTCTCTTTAGCTCAATTCGCTATGGTAAAACATTAGTGCGTAAACACACACACAAAAATAAAATTCTGAAAAATGGAACATCTCTGATATCAGTTCTTCTGTTTTTTATAAATAGTATCATCACAGTAATTTCATCAGACACGAAAATATTCCCTGAGTGAGTCCTTTATCATCTCGTTCGCGAATTGGCTTAAGCCATAACTGAAAACGTGTTGCAATTAAGTGCTGATATCTCCGGAATGCTGACAGGTGGCACAGCCATCGTCGTTGTGAAAAATAAGAGAAGCTATCAAACATGAGGAAAACAAACCACTGTCTGTAGGCAGGAATACCACTTCCACGTCGAGTCGAAGCTAGATTGCACATCACGGGCTGCCTGAAACGATATTTATTACCCTGTGTTTATAGCAATGACATCACCTTTGAAATGTGAAGAGGCTCAGTTCGGTGAAGTGCTGCACCAAGAGAAGTAAGGAACGTGAACATGGAATTGAAATACATTCATCTTTTTCTCCCATTGTGTGCAGTACACTGAGAAATCCTTTTGAATGAAACCCTAGTGTGAGTGATTAGTTCGCAGCAAGTTCTTGTAGAGGTTCTACAAGCTAGTACTTTCTTGATAATGGTTTCTATGGATGAAGTTACCATTGCTACTTCACGGCCACCGTCTTCAAAGTTTCAAAAGAGAAACTGATAAGTGTTACAATTAGAAAATAAGAGCCTACACGCATCATGAGATAGTTATTCAATTTATTTTAAAATATTTTTTTCATAAAATTCATAAATTTTACGACATTCTGAAGAAATGAGGAAGGGCTTTCCTTGGTATCACTGAATAAACTAATGACATGATTTATTTATTTTTGACGGAACCCTGTTGTTATTAATCAACATTTTTGATAATTGTAATTTAAAAGTTCATACATGCAATTGCCTTCTGAATACTCGAACAGTGAAATTGGTAAAGAAGTATAGATTAACGAGAGTCATTTTTGGCTATCAGTCTCAAGAAGTCGCGGGTTACTGAGTCCAGAACATTACTCCCACAACGATCCGGCGGCTTTCAACGATGTGTACCTTGTAAATGCTTTTAGTTGTTTGAGTGAAACGGGTCTGAGTAGTATTTCTAACCGATAGGGGCAGCAATATTGACATCCCAAATAAAACTTGAGTAAATAATTTTAATTCGAATTTTCTGGCCCATTGCATAGTTCATTATAGTGCACATTTGTTCGCATTACAGGTAATGAATCTTCATCAACTTCGTGTCAATTGTTACATATAGAAAGATGCGAAATTATTTCAATTCCGAATATTTCCGGTCTATGCGTTCCATGTCTTTTATTGCGTCACAAATGCAATCGTGTCTGCACCGAATATGGTAATGAAAACTAAATATAATGTTCATTTTTCCTAACATGATATTATCTACTTATATATTCTATATACTGAAGGATAAATATACCCAAATAAACCCAACAGACATTATATTGTTTACGTCTCAGGAAGGTAGTTGTAACATCTGAAGTTGTATAAAATGCAGCAAACATCTAGTGTAGTATTCACGTCATAGAAAGGGTCACATATGGGCAAAATGTATTTAACGCTCCCAGAACACAGCGTCACGCATGCCCTGCTTGCACCATCCCCAAGGGCGTGACCAGCACAATTATTGGCGGGGACATGCAATAGAAGAGAGTTCCCTCCAATACACCGCAAATACCAAAAACGTTTTGGGAACGTGTTCCCCCGGTCTCCCCGTCGGCGGCAACGCCCACGGCCATCCCAAGCGCCAGTCCGCGACCTGGCGTGTCCCAGCGCCGCCTCGGGTGGGGTCGAGGGCGGGCGGCCGAGGAACTCAGCGCGTGTTCTATGGTAACGAGGGGCGGCGGGGACGCTGAGTAACGTCCAGGGGGCGGCAGACGTCGCACGCGGCAGACAGTGGGTGAGCCCAGGTGGGCAGCTGAGAGCGTGGGCAAAGGTGTTGACGCGATGGGCGAATGACACTGAGCTCAAAGTGTTGTGTGCTAGTAGTTTTGGAGATGAAGGGCGTGCGGGTGAAATAAAATCCTCAAGCCCTATGTGGAAGAACGTTGTGTGTGCTAAAATCTTGTGTGATGAGGAGTCGTGTCGTTGTGTTAGAATCGGAGTTAGCAGAACGATTGGGCAGGAAATATTGTTAATAAATCGAAAGTAAAGGGATTCATGTCAAGTGGTCTTGCAATAAAGGCATTCTGCCGCCAAAATCACGAAGAGAGGAAAATGTTTTCTAATAAGAGATTACGCATGAGTTTAGTTAGTAAGGAAGGATTCTACGAAACCGTTAAGAGCTGAATGAAGAAGAGAAAAAAAGAGAAGCAAGAATTGAAAATAGCGAGAAGAGAAAGAGGGAGAAAAGAGAAAAAAATGGTTGAAAGAAAAGGGCGAGGAAAGAGATAAAATAGTGTAGAATAAGAAAAGAGCGAAAGCAGACATATACAAGTATTCACAGAAAATGAACAGAAAAACACATAAGCGAAAGAGGCAGTGATTGGGACGACGGATCGCCCCGACCAGAGCAACAGTGACCGTCTGGCGCGAGACGAGGCAGTGGAGCGGGTTGAGGACGGGTGGGGGGGGGGGGGCGGGGGCGGCAAGGAGCGGGGTGGGGCGGGGCGTTTTGGAGGCGTGCGCGCGTGTGTGGCGGGGGCGCGGCAGAGCCGTTGTGCGCGGGCGGCGCAGCGCGCGGGGCCGTGTTCCGAGGGCATCGCGCGCAGGCGGAGGATGACGGGCCGAAGGGCGACACATGGACCCTCCCCCTCCTTCCCGCCCCTCGCGCACGGTGTTAACGACTGCTCCCCCCGCGCGCGGTGCGCTGTTCGCCGCGCCCTTGAACTCTGCGCGCCCACGCGACAACCTGTGTTCTCTTCTCGGGATTGAGTTCCGTATGGCGATCAGATTGGCCCCTCATTAGTCACGGGAACACCGTGGGACTCACGAAATAACTGTGACGTTCCGCACGCAGCTGTTGCAGCGTCATATAACTTATGCGGCCGTGTCGTCAACAGATAAAATATACATGCAAGCAAGAGTTTTTATGCAGCTTGTGTACAACGGCCCCTTCCAGACAACGGAGCTAATAAAAGGGAAAGCTTTGGAGGTGAATGCTCTCCTCTCCTTCATTTAAAATATCCCCACTAATGAAGTGCGAAAATAATTCGGGTTATTTAGACTGGCGATGTGAGTATTTCATGAACTACATGGCATAAATTAAGATATTTATCTATTTCATTTAGCAATTTATAAACTCTTTCTCAAAGTTGGTTCATTCACTTTCAATCGAAGATTCAACTTATCTTTATTTAATTGACTGAAAATGCTAGCACGAACATTATGTTTAGAAAACTAAGTCAAAACTATAACAAAACTAAATGAAGTTACCATTTTACGTACGATGAAAAATAGAATAAATCGGCACGCAAAGTAATGAGTGCAGGTACCTAATGTGCGGGTCATTAACACTGATTTCTTCTTCAAAGTTCAATTTTGTTAAATATTTTTTATTTTATTTTTTCCACAGGCCAGCATACTTTGCTTTACAGAGATGTTTTCATTTAATCAACTCAACCACAAAACCGTACAAAAAGTAAATAACTAACAGACAGTACAATTCAATCATCGAAGGAACAAGGATAACATTCATATAATCAGTTCATTCTTTAATAAGTAGAATTAAGGAAGCCCAACAGGTTCCTCATTATTGTTATTATTTAAAGTTTTCAATTATAAAATAGAATACATAAAATAGAATTTATTTAATATTCTAGGATTCCATTCTACACTTAAAATAAATATTCACAGTTGAATTCGAACAGATCATTCCTAGATGCTCACGAACTGTAAGAAAGTACACGTCTCTTCTTCCAAAACATTCCAGACGTATGGAGCACAGCAGTCCCAACCTTTCTGCCATTTCATTACTATTCACGCGGCAGGTCATGTTTCTTGCCAAGCACACGTTGGAAAAGTCCACACGGTGACTTGGTAAAACAAAGCGTTTACCCAGCGATACGCGTCGACGAATCCGCGGATGATTGATGGAGCAACTAATCGCATCCGAGCCTGGGAAAAGTGGCTGTCGAAAAGCGCCAGGGCGCAGCCGGCGAGCCGGGGCCGGGCCGGGCCGCGATACAGGATGAAGGAAGTCATCACGCAGAGAAGCACGCTCCTAGAGGCGGGGGCGTGGGTGTGTTGGTGATGGAAATTAAATCATCTTTATGTTTACAGACACAGCTCAACGCATAACTAAACGTAAACTCTTAAACTGTCGTTACGCGGTGGTTTTCCGCCACGAATTAATCACGACGTAAGCAATTTTGGTCCTATTAAATGTGTTCCTTCTCCAAAATATGAAGTTGTAACCTCCATTTTTTAATTTCACCAAGAAATTACATTCAATTATTCATTGTGACGAACTATTAAAAAATAACTCTAAAATTAAACTACCAAATTATTATGGTATAATAATTATGCCTTTTGAAATTAAGTGAATATGTCTTTTAAAAAGAATAATGAAGACATTGAAAAAGTAAGGGACATCAAGATTTTCATTGCATTATGGGTGGTTGCTTAATAAGATATCTACGTTTTTTTATCCTAGCATCTTTGACTAAAAATAGTGGTTTCAAACAATATCTTGTATTATCTTATTTATATACACCAGTAAATAAAAAAACAGAATGCAGATTTTTGATGAAAAATAAACTTGTTCTACGAATGCCCTCCATTAAGCAGTTTTGTAATCCACGCTTGAGACTTTAAAGACGCATGGCTTTAACATGAAATAATTTCATATCAATATCAACTATAGGACATACACAGTACTATTCAATTTGAGTATTTTTGGCGTCTAGCATTGCATTAATCGTTGAAAAATTTAACTTTCAGAATAAAAATCCTATCCGTATGTTGGGCCAGGAAGGAGCGACTTCCCGAACGGTACGTGTCATCCTGGGCGTCTCTCAAGCTGTCACTGACTGTAGACGCAGCGGTGCGGACGCAGGCCGGGGGCGGCGGGATGTGGAGCAGGAAAGCCCTAGGCGGCCGGAGGGGACAGCGAGGAGAGCCTGGCGAGGGCGGGGGCGGGGGCGGGGGCGGGGGCAGGGGCGGGTCGCAGCCGTCCTCTGCCGCGGCAGCAGCAGCAGCCGCCGCCGCCCGCTGGCCCTTCATCTTTCATCTCTAAGCTCTCCTGACGTCTGTAATCGGATTAGGAAAGATAGCGGGGAGCTCTCCGCGCAAAGCCAAGACAAACGCGGACTGGGACACGTGTCTAAAGGATAAAAATAGGACCTTCTCAATACAAGGCACCAAATGCCGGGCTGTCCTTCACGATTTAAGAGCCTCCGGAGCGTGGCACGGGCTTCTCGCGGCGACGAGGACGGAGGCGACGCGACGGCGTGCGGCGGCGCTGACACAGTCGCGCCAGGGACGCCCGGCGGCGCCCCCACGCGCTCCGCGGTGTCCACTGTGTTCGTGATGGTGAGATGGCAACACGACCGGCATACACGAGGCAAACGACGGGGGTAATGGGCCGTCCATAAAATGACGCAACGCAAATTTGGAGAATTTCGAATACCCCCTTGTAACGCAACCCGTAACGCGAACTGGAACCCCCTCTAAATAATTACGTAATGCTTGCGACAAGCCCACTCCCTTGTAAATGCAAGAAGTGAAAATAATAATAGCACAGGGAAAATTTGTATTCATTTGTGTTTGTGCTGTGAATTAAAGTTTATGACAATTGAAGTCGGAATTCTTGAGATACTGGCTGCAACCACAACACGATTGGGGTCAAGTTCTGAGTGAAGGAAAGACACATAGGCGAGAAAATGTCTGATCACAAGCCGTGCATACGCCGTGTGGATGGCCTACGGGCGAGGGTATACTGTGAGAATTTAATTAAATACTAAATTAACTAGAGACCAGTTTTGAATATTTTCTTCGTAATCTTTACAGATTCAACATAAAAGTTATTCAAAAATATTTCCATTAATCGTAACAACTTCTAATACATTTAATTTATGCACGTTTTTTAAATCCATTAATTAGTTAGGATTTTAATGTTTTAGTATGTATCAAAGAAGGAAGTATACAACAAAGAATGAAAAATGAAAAAAAAATCATGTTACGTAAGACTAATCGTGTATCTTACCCCTTAGTAACGCAACGTAACACTGCCTAAACCCGCCCCACTAGCGTATGAAATTTATGGACAACCCTT
>JAHLJT010000631.1:64965993-65124508 GCA_031308135.1 Acheta domesticus
TTAACTGGTGTGAGTCATGACTTTAGTGCCCCTCCACTGTGATCCATACACCACGCCGCCTGACCGCCACCAAAGGAACCCGACTTCCCGGAAACTTGGTAGGCAGCGATTCAACGAAAGAACAAATGACTGGAGTTATCACCACTCCGATTCTACCCCTGGAACCGCACGACCGACACGCCCCCTCCACCGATGACCGACGGCAGCCGCCAATTGTAAACCTAGCTAGCCCCGAGCCAAGCGCCACGCACGCTGATATCCGTGCCCTCCGTAATTAACCTTGAGAGCCCGGAGTGCCGCGCCCCAGCCACGCAACTGCCCCAGCCACAGCAGAGGCGCGGAACAACTCCGCGAATGCGAGTTGAGGCAGGGACATAGCACGAGCCAGGGGACGAATCGTCGTCGATCTGTGCACAACGATCCGCGTCCAAGCACGAGACGAGACAAGCATGACCAGCCACCAGTTATTAACTAGCTAGCCCCGAGTCAGGCCCTCCGCAAGCTGATAACCTGGACCCCATAATTGACCTTGAGAGCTTAGAGCTGCGACCCACCCACGCAACTTCCCCGCCCAAAGCAGACGACGATAACCCCGGAGTGATAGTGAGGCAGAGACCGAGCACGAGCCGGGAGAACGCGACGGCCGTCACCGGGCAACCTCCCTCATGCGAAGCAACAAAAGGGGGGGGAGCTACCACAAGTCCTCCCACAGGGCCCGGCCCTGCTGGATACATTGCTCCCCCGACGAGAAGGACAGAAATAGAGTTTCCTTCCGGCCCCCCGCCCGAAATCCGCTGCCCGTGCTGCCCACACGAAACCCCGCCCATCTCCACCAGACGCAGCCTTGGCGAGCGAGTGAGGGCAATGCAGGAGCATGTTAAGGACCGGCACCGGAAACAATGCACACTCTCGCTGCCTAGGGTTGTGGTGGAAGCGACATCGGAAGCCGCAAGCACATTAATCAGTGCAGATACCTGCGGGACAGGGCGACCGCGTACACACACAGGCCTGCCCGGTGGGCGACGGCCCAGGGCCCCGCCCACGATCCTCCCTCCGGCGACTAATGCGACCAGCCTTAGACGGACAAAACAAAATATCCTCGTCCCGGTCCCAATCAACGAAGTAGCGGTCTGTCCGGTATGCGACATAACCGTCACGAGTGCTCAGGATGAGTCAGTTCGGCGCGCCTCATTCAAAGCCCACGTGAAGCGTGTCCACGGACTTCATTCGCTTCTCATATGCGGCGGATGTAACCGCAGCTGCGGAAAGTGGGCCGCGCATGGAGGCGTGCCCACAGGCCGCGGAAGCTCAGCCCCCGCCCACCCCGCGAGCTCCTTGCCGCCGCCTGTGCCTATCCAGGGTGCCACTGCCGATTCCCGACTGCCAAGCAGGCTGGCACCCACTACAGGGTGCATGCACAGAGGCCCGAAAGAAAGTTTGGACTCGAAAAGAATCCTACCGAACACGAAATACGCAGAAAAGGGAGCGGATCCGAAGAATAATTACCCAGGAATACAACGCAAGAACCACGAGAGCAACAAGACCCACCCTACCGATGCGCCTAACAATCAGGAAACGCCCAGTGCTACCACCTCTCAACGCGAGAGCCAGAGTTCTGACACTAGAGCAAGGAGGTCGCGTAGCGCGCCCCCGCAAAGCTCCACACCCGAGCGCGAAGAGTATGACAGACCCCCCGGCAATGCAATCCAGCGATTCCCACGGGCAGAGCTACACACAACAACGGAAAAGGCGAAGGTGACGGAGCCGCGGCCGAGAAACTGAACGGCCAGCTGACCTGACCGTTGGAAGCGGGATTGCGTGTCGGAGAGGAAGAAACGGGGGAGGCCTCGTGGCCGACGCGAGAGAATAAGGGGAAATGCACGCGTGACGAGGAACCTGCCCCCCACGACAGAGAATGCTGAGAGTCCACATGAAGAAGGAAGAGAGACAGAGGGCGACCCGACGACCACCCAACGCCACACCACTGCGGCGCGAGCGGGAGGCGGCGCGGGAGACGCCAGGGCACGCCTCCCAGCTGAGTCTGCCCCTGCATCTGGCCAATCACACGCGCGCGGAGTGCGTCGCCTGCGCCCCCCCAGGAAGCGACCCGCCAGCACATTGAGGGAGGCTCTACTAGACCAGAACCCCGAGCCCGGTCCACTGCGGCGGCCCACAGGCCCCCGAGCGCGCCGCACGAATGAGTGGCCGGAAACCCTCACCTCTGCATTCAATGAAATCTGCCTTGCCCTGAGGAGTGGCGAAAGCACCGAGCCCGCTGCTTTAGAAGATATATACGAGAGATGCGTGACGGGCCTTCAGGAGGCCGTAAATATAAAGACGCGACCAGTGACAGTGGCGCCAGATGAGGCGCGGCCGCGAAAGCTCGCCGCGAGGCCGCCTCCAGCTGCCGACAAGCAACGAATACGTACTACGTACATGAATCAGCGACGCCGGGCAATGCGCTGGATCACAGGAAAGGAGGGGAGAGGTGCCAGATCCAGCTAGAAGAAATTGAAGAGTACTTCCGGTGCGAGACAGATGCGAATCGAAACCCCTCAGCCTACGACGGGTCCGTCTTTCCCCATATCATGGACCGGGCCTCTCGACTGCGGCGAATTCTCGGCCCGTGAAGTACAGCGGCGACTCATGAACGCCGAGAATACCGCCCCGGGGGAAGACCGCTTAACCTACAAACATATTAGGGCAACGGACCCAGAGGCGAAGTTAACCACAGCTCTAATGAACTTAATACGGAAGGCAGGACGAATCCCGCAGGCCTGGCGGCGGTCGCAGACCGTCCTGATATATAAGAAAGGCGAGCTAGACAACATTAAGAACTGGCGCCCGATTGCCCTCGGACCCACACTTTGTAAATTATATACAGGGCTGTGGGCAACACGCTTAAACAAGTGGGTCGAAGAGAACGGAGCCCTGTCAAAGGCCCAAAAAGGTTTCCGCCCCTTCGATGGCGTGCTGGAGCACAACTACACGCTCCTACGACCATATCGAGCGGGCCAGAGCCGGCAAAGAGGACATGGCTCTAGCACTTCTCGACCTACAAAACGCGTTTGGGTCTATGCCTCATAGAGCGCTGCAGGATGCCCTTCTTGCGATCGGGGCTGGGGAAGCATTCACCAATATCGTGACCGACGTATATAACAACAACACGACAAGGGTGCTCACATCCCGCGGCCCGACTGGTGAAATCCCCATCACGCGCGGGATCCGGCAGGGGTGCCCACTTAGCGGGACCCTCTTCAACATCGTCATCGATGCGACCGTGCGAGCCGCGGAGCAGGCCGCGACCGGGCACGCGAAAGTCTTAGCCTATGCGGATGACCTCGCCCTAATCGCGAGCGGAGAACAGGAGCTACAGGCAATGGCGGACGCGACGCAACGGGCCCTAAGTATGACAGACGTGAAAGTTAACCCCCACAAATGTGTCACCCTCGCCGTTCACCGAAGAAGACATGCGGTTGTAGGCATCAAGATAGATGGGCATTTATTACGAGCTCTTGGCGCGAATGATCGCACAGACTATCTGGGACGGCCAGTAGGCTTCTCCCTGGTGAAGGACTGGAAGGGGCTTTTTGAACAAGAAAGCATTGCTGGTAAGATAGCTGAGTCGGGCTCTATGACTGGCAAAAGATCGACGCCCTGACTCAGTTCGTCTTGCCAGCGCTCACCTTCCCCCTCCGAATGGGAAGATACACGAGGAAGCAGCTGCTCACAATGGACAGCGCCCTGCGAGCGCATGTGAAAGACATCCTCTCCCTCCCAGAGCGCGCTTCCTCCTCCTTTCTCTACGGACACCGCGAGGACGGGGCGATCGGCCTCACGAAGGTGAGAGAGGAGGCCGATTTTTGGGCGATAGATTCTGCCTTCAAAATTTTAACGAGCCCAGACATTAGCCTCAGAAATGCCGCCATGGAAGACCTCGCCGCGGAAGCAAGTCACTGTGCCAGATCACAACCTGCTCCAAACGTGAGTGCGGATTACCTCAACAACCGCCCCTTCCCCCGCAGATACGGTCTAGAGACTTTTTGGTCGCGCGCGCGTAACGCCACGGGCAGAGTGGGAGTACACTGGGAGATAGGAGAGAACAACTGCACCCTCGTCCCCTCCCTCACCCTCCCCTCCTCTTACTGCCTCCCACGGGACTATCCTGTCACCCGGCTGGAGCCAGCGCCCGCCGATGCAGAGGCCATGGGCGGCGAAGGCCGCGACCCCACTGCCACCGAGGATGACACCCCAGTAGCCGCCGGGGGCAACGCCCCGGAGCTGACGTCGAACGGGCAGAGCGGAGGAGTAGGCGCCGCCGCGCCACCAACACCGGCCGTGCAGGACGGCGCGCGGGCCGATTGGACCGCCGCCCAGATGCAGCCACAGGACGCCGCTCCAAACGCCGACGCCGAGAGTGGTAGCCAGGACTTACACAGGGTAGAGCTGGCCGCCACTCAGCGAGTCGACGCCGACGGCATCCCAGTACTGGCCGCAATTAACCGAACCAACGGCCTGAGAGCTTCGTCTGCGCAGCCAGCTTCCGTGCGCAGCGACGAGCCACGTGGCCCCGGCGTCGCCCTGGCGCCTCCACCCTCAGTTGTGCCAGCGGCTATAAGGGACACCCCGGAGCAGAGATCGGGCCCTCCACGACCGGACACGGGCGCCCAGCAGGAGCAGCCGCCGGACACCCGGGACCCTGACAACTACCAGGCACGCATGGAGGACAACAGTGCGGAGGTGGTCACCATCGGGCCCTCGGGGAGGTCGTCATTGGTGAGGCGTCTACGAGATTTATTTCAGAAGGCGCACTCGCGGCGATGGCAGTCCCAAAAGGCCCAAGGGATCTACGCGGGCGCTCTGGCGGGGGTGGGCAAGGAGTCAGGTTTCTTCACGCGGACCGGGGAGCACATGAGAATACCTGTGTACAAGTTTCTCTTCCCGGCCCGCCTCAACTCCGCTCCCGCCTTAAACCACTGCCCTGGTAACAAGAACAAGGCTTGCCGGAAGGGCTGCACCCGCCCAGACGGCACAGCCGCGTTCGAAACCATAGGACATGTGACCAACGAGTGCCGATTCAATTCGGCACTGTGGCACGCTCGCCACAACAACATCTGCGAGCATTACAAAGAGGCCGCAGTGGCGAGCGGATGGAAGGTCCTTAAGGAAAACCAGGTAGTGGTGGATAGTAAGCGCCCGGATCTCGTTCTCGCGCGGGGGCTACACTCCATCATCGTAGATGCAACGGTAGTGGCGGCGCGCGCCGGTAAGCTGCAGGAGAGATACGAGGAAAAGAAGAGTAAGTACAGTGCCTCCCGCGCAGCTCTCCTCAGCGCCGGCTACGCCTCCGCCGAAATGATACCGCTGGTGGTGGGTGCCCTGGGCGAATGGTACCCCGGAAGCGACGCTGCGCTCCTAAAGGTCTCGAATGGCTATCAGCTGAAAAAACTAAGACAGCGTATCATAGCTGAAGCCATCACTGGGAGCGCGGCGTGCTACTTCGCCCACACAGCCAGGCCCTACCTCGCCCCGCGCGAGTACAGAGAGATTGTTGACAAGATCTGTGCCCCCCGCCCTCACCGCACCAACGGCAGCAGCAGCAGCAGCAGCAGCAGTACCGGCGATGCACTCGCGTCACCGGCGCCACACTCGTCCCTCACGGACTAGAACTTTTTTTTTTTCCCTCAACATTTAAACTTTTTCTTTGGCTAGTAACTCTTTTCTCTCTCTCTCTCTTCTTGAACCTTTAACTTTTTGTTATTTTATTTTATTTTATTTTTTTTAACATTTCTCTTTAATTGTTAACTGTTGTATTAGAAATTGTATTTGAAAAAGTCTGAATAAAAATATTTTAATTCAATCTAATAGCATGCTGTCATTTTAATGGTGAATGATACTGTGGTATTGAGATAAGTAAAAAAGATGGAAGCCAATTATAAAACCAAACTATCTCAGCAGTTCTATGAGATAAAAAAAAGCTTACTGTTAGTTCACCCACATTTTCTTTGAGGTATTGATATACGTCGATAATGAGAGATGACAAGCAACGGCGAACGTGCATCTGTCGCAGTAGCGAAATGTGAGCCAGAAGAAACAGAAAGCCCGCAACACTAAAACTCTCTGTTTATTCCGGAATCAAGACGCCTGTGATGAAGACATTCTCTTCCTCGGGGCTGAAACGCCCAAGAGCACAATGTCAAGACCGCTCGCGGGTGACTCACCTTTGCACTCGTAGGCCGTTCAAGTTCGCATATACGGTATGCACGCAGGTGCAGCCGCGCCGCGGTGACGCTAAATGACAGGTTGACGCCACGAGGTGCTGAAATGCATGTCGCGTGGGACTAATGTGAAGTCACGTCTTCTTTCAAGCGTCGTCTCACGAGCGAAGACTAACTCATGAGTTGTACATCCCAAGCCGTCTAATTTCTGGAAATATTTGTTTGTACAATATCTCCAAGCATCTATTACCAAACTAATTCTAATATCGAGAGTTTTTCAATTCTGGAGAAAATTTCGTGCATGAACGTACGAAGTACACTGTATGCACTAATTGGTCAAAGTAAATGTCACTTTGGAAATGTATGTAAAAATTCTGAGAATTGTGGGCTGAATCAATAAAGTGATTTCAATTTTCTAGAAGATATCAAATAACTTTGTTATGAATATATGTTTTAAATGTATAATAGTGTAAAACATCATTTAACAAAAGTTTTAACACATAATTTAATAAAATTCAACATTTCAAATGCAATCCGCGCTCCGTTCACAGCTCCTGTTGCAATATATTCAAACTTCAATAAACGATTTTCCACATACGCTTTGCAATGAACTACATAATGTGTTCCGAAATAAACGATTCAGTACATAAAGATACTTTTACATTTAAAGAAATAAGCACATTATTTTGTTCTTAATGACAATTATTGTAGACATCTTAAGCCATATATATGTACCACCTCTGCAAGTTTTCTTTATCGCGTGCATTTTATTGCCTTTTATTATTATGGTATTTTCGTTTTCTACACTCTCATTGCAAATTAAACAAATTACTGCAATTTGTATCTGAAATATTTTTAATAAATCGCGAATAATATTCAGTAGGGACATTTCCCCCAGGATATATGTTTTGTATAGTTATTGCAACTTTTGTGAAAATGGAAGGAAGGAACCAATGGAGAGACGGATAAGTAACACGATGGTATAACATGGAGAAAAATAGTCTCAACCAGAGGTTGAGAGGTGAACTACAAAGGTCACTGATGAGACAAGGACTTAAAAGAGACATGCATACGTTAGCACTACAATCAACAAACGCTCGACGCTCGATGCTTGCTCAGCATTCGCCCGCGACGACACGTCCAGCAGAAACGAACTTTTAATTATGAATTTTCGTGTCGCTGTCATTTACGGCAGGTCCATTTATTACATTTATTAATTATGCTGCGAGGCCAAGTATTGATCACTACGCTCCGGCACCTTCCAATTCGCGCAGCAACAAATCAATCCGGACAGTTGTCAAGTGGAGGAACATATCGCGATGAGCAGGACAAGATCTGTCCCCTTTGTTTTCTCTTCAAACTCATTACGTATTGTTGTATTGGTAAAGAGCAGTTGGATATGTATACACAGGAAAGAGTACATTATCTTTCATAGAATTTTTACTTTTCTTTTGTTATTAAAGGTCGCATCAACTACTAGGTCATTAGTGGCCACTACTGGATTTAACGTTATGATATGGTGAAACGATATGATGATAGGGGGCGAAAGGACGAACACATTCGACCATCCCCGAGGCGGGACTCGAACCCGCGGCCCCTCGATCCGAGATCACTACGGCACAACTGCCTTAGTGATCTCGGCCACGGGGCCGACAGCATTTTTACTTTGATGCGTTACTTTTGATAGTTACGCCAACACATTAAGTTTTGTTTGTATGTCAGTGTGCCACTTATTTAAAATCCATTGAAAGAGCTGTTCACATTTTTTTACGTGAATACCTTTTATATCAAAAAAGTTATCACAAATACCGTTAAAAATGCAGAACTTTCAAAGAAGTGTTTCCCCACAGATTTATTATTACGAACGTAACTTTGTTTTGATATAACTCACAACAATAATTCAGAATGTCGCAAATATTTTTTTAGGTTTCGGGACAATTATTCAAACGCAGATTCATATCCAATGTAGAAAATGTATTTAATTTTGCTTCCCACATCTCCAATTTGTATCATTTTAGTTTTATATTTTCCCCCTCATTAGGCCCTCGACTTCGCCAATTCTCTGAAAATGTGTGCTTGTCCCAGCAATAATTTATTAATAGAAGAATCAAAGAAAAGCATCCTTAAAAGAAAGACAAATATATGTCGGGTATATGATGTAATATTACTTTTTCTTTTCTAAATATTGGAAACAATATTTTTTAAAAACCAGATTTGCGTTCGCGTTGACGTTTACAAAAAGAAGCTTAAACAAAACAGAGATGAGAAGCTTCGATAAGGAAGGAGGATTGTAATTTAAAATCCACATTTCTTCCAACTGAATGCGACAACATCCGAAAGATGTAGTCAATAAAGAACAGGGTGTTGCTCGAAGCCCACTTATAACACGGTCCGTGGAATAGGTCCACATTTCTTTGACGTCTGGAAATACAACCAAGATATTCAGGGAGTGAATTAGCTGTAAGCAGAGCTGTATCAATGAGTCCAGTTGGGTGGCATGAGAACCACGGTATGGTCGAAGATGAAGATCAATTCCTTACAAAAACATCGATTCGCATAATTGTTAAATGTACAAGAGCGTTTAATTTGCTTGAGAGACATTACCACTTTAACATCTTTTGCCGCAAACAGCAATGTTGCAATCAGTCAAACTAATTGTGACATTGCCATCGCAAGGTGCGCTAAGTGAAATGATAAATCATATTGTTTGAAACAAAAATTAACTAACGGCATTCTCGCGACCTAAGCCTGCACATTCACAACGGATCTTATAAAAGAAAGACGAAAACATATTTGCAGCACTGAGGCACATGAAATACATCTTCAATTCTTCATCTAACCATCTATCATTCACTGTCTCCATTCACGTCTCTAGAGATACATCACGAACGTGCTGTTAGCTGATCCATTGCACGCGTCGCTCTTATTTTTTACCACTTATTACTGCTTATCATGAGCTCCTAATGACTCTCCGCCCACAGACCTGTTACTACAAGCTCTCCCAGAAACACTGCATTTGGGTCAAGAGATTACAAGACTTCTGCAGTTCAACCCACAATATGATGGGTGGTACCCGTTCGTCAAGAGGGCACACCTCACACACACAAATAGAGAGAGAAAGGGACAGAGTCAGTAAGGGAGAAAGAAAGAAAGTGAGATAGAGAGAAAGGGACAAAGAAAGGGAGAAAGAGAGAAAGGGAGCAAGAGACAGAAAGGGAGAAAGAGACAGAGAGAGAGACCGCACACATGATAGCATCCCCCACCTTCTCATCACAATTAGCGTATATTATTCCACACGGGCATTTTGCGGGAGAAAGAAAAGTCCAGCACCCGGCGTGTTAGACGCAGCACCCTACCCTTAGAGCGGAGAAGAGTGCTTTATTGGGGGCGCGGAGCCCATTCGTCAGTGCCGCAACGTTGGGTGACGGAAGGGAAACCGCGCTGACTGATCCCCTTCTGACACCAGGGAGGACAAGGCGGCGCGGCGTACAAATAATGCTAACATCCCCTCCCCGCCCCCGCGTGCGCCGCCGACGCGCTGAGGTGGGGGCCGGCCGCGCCTGCCTCTCGCCCTGGCTCTTTTGGCGCCCCGCTCGCGACAACGCGCACAAGCGTCTGGATCTTGAACGAGACGACCTCGCCTCCTGGTAGTCGAGCAAAACCACACGCATTTTCATAGAATGTAATAAATATTCTAAACCGATAGTAAAAATGTTCATGAAAATATTTCACTTAGTTACACAGTTATACAAATTTCACTGAAGCGCTTTAGTGCACTGAATATCTATAACTGTATTTTTAAGTGAAAATCTGTTTTAATAATTTTTTTGGTACCCTGAATAAATTTGGGATCTTTTTTATATTGTATTAAAAATCTAATAGACAGTTTATGTAAATATATTTAAAAATGCAAACACTTCGCCACCGCTCAGATGTCTAATGTAGAGTGGTAGTTGTTATTGTATTATTATGATTCACACAAATATTTTTGCCTCTTTTCATGTTTCTTTTCTTCACAAATTCTGCGTTGGCAGTAAGTAGCTCGTCGCTGTGCTGATAATGCTGCATCGAGTAAAGAAGCAATTGCATTCATGTCACGTAGTTTTCGATGTTTAAATAAAGGTGTGTTAATGTTTAATTTTAAAAAGTTACAAAATGTAAACATTCAGTTTGGAAAGTAACAGGTCAAAATATTAATAACTCCACGATGAAATAAAGATTAGTTTTGAAGTCGTCACAAGTCACTACAATTAACATATGACATAACTTTGGTAAATGTTCAGAAAGTTCAGAAATTAAAAATTCACTTCTAATTAAATCTAAATTAAATATGATCATAATATACTTATTTTGCTCGATATTTCTCTTCGTTCTCATGGACAGAGAAGCTAATATGTTCTAATGGAAACCATATAAAACCAACTGTAACTAATTCGTGATATCATGCTCCAAGATGTATAGTCAAAAAGTTATTTTCTGCATATCTAAAACATCATTGGGTTATCCTACAAAAAATAGATTAGATATAAATCGACATAAATGAGATAAATTTAGAAAATCTAAGTCTCTGTCCAATCGTACATATTGTAATCGAGTAACCTGCGTCCGTCAGTCACTGGTCTGGTCACTCACTCGGAGAAAACAAAATGTAATTCGACATGTCTCGGTCTCCTGGAGGGAAATGACCATTTTCTCGGGTCAATCCAAAATATTCTAAGCAACTTCTTGAAAAACATTTTTTGGGGAATAAGCAAATAAATCACGTTTAGGGATAATTAACGAAATTACGTTTAGGGATAAGGAACTTTATTCTTTTTTGGATAATCGAGTATATGCCGTTTAGAGACAAGGTACTAAACGTTTTTCGATAATCAACTAAGTCATGTTTAGGGATAAGCAACTAAATCGCATAAGGTAAGGTGATCAACGGCTCGTTCACATCCTCTGTGAAAAACATGTGTTTTTGATGGTTGCTTACTTATCACGAATCTTTCTTACACAACCTGAATCGATATGACTTGATTCATCAAACTGACAATAATTGACCCTAATTTTGTAATGAAATATAAATACAAATACAATGCACGAGTACATTTATGTTTTCACTTAGCTTTCTGTGCCCTAAAATGTAGAAGCCGAGGCACCTGCATTATATCTACAACTTTTTATTATGAACTAGTGTAGCACAAATAAACAATATGTAACCTGGAAATACCCGTTGGAGGCGCTAAAGTAGTTACCTACGTTTCAAAACCAATTTCAACAAATTGAAACATGTATCTTCATAGTGTCTACCATAATGTAAAACTAGACAATGTTTTGTAACAATTTCGTTTCTTTACCTACTCCTCCAAAATATTGTTTTCAAAATGATTCAATGTTGATTTTATCTCTATCTTAGATAAATTTACTTCGCAACCAATTTATCTCGGTGCCATATGCGGTAATCATTTCATCTGCAAAAGGCATACAAAATATCAGGGACAAAGAGCATATGTATAATCCCGTGAAGGGTAAAAGAGAAAGTGAAGGAAAACTTTGGAATGAAATAATCGCTATAAGTATTCCTCTTCAAATATGAACAATAAATAGCCGGTGAACAGTTTGACGTCCTGACTCTCGCCGAACCGCTAACGTTTATAGCTCGAGTAAACGCTGTACCTGACGTGATTATGTCGGCGTTCTCTCGTGAAATTATACATTCTCCAAAGGGAAGGCAAATAGCACACGGGTCAAGATAAATGCGAGATCACATCCATCGGGCGTTTATCCGAGAAATTGTCTTGTCCCGGGGCAGAAGCCCCATTTTCACTAATTTGAACGTGCTCCCATGACATTCCCTGAAATACCAGAGTTCGGAGAAACTATGGCAGTAAAGTTCACTTGGTCTTTCCAAGCAACATCTCTACTTAGCTAGATAAACGTAGGAAATTTCCCCTCCGGAAAAACTCTTGAAACAGAGTTCAGGCTGGTGTAAGAAATTCCAATTTTTGGTGTTTAAGCATTATGACATTTATCTCAGAAACCATGTCACATGAGATATCTTTATAGTAGAAAGTAGCAGCAGAAAGTACCACGAGTCTCCGAGATATTCATTCAACACAAACGTCTATTAAAAAGGAAAATTAATTAATCTCCAGTGCATCCGCGCCCTGCGTTGCACCGATACAGTCCAAACTCACCCAGCTCCCTCCCACCGTCATCTCCCTGCTCTGCCTCACCTGAACTTGCCCCTGTCCCCTCCTTCTCGGCCTGCTCGCTACGATCATCTTTACTACAATCATCGTTGCTATGGGCAGTTGTAAACAGATGCGTTGTTGAATACTCCCGTCAAACTTCGAATTTTGACTTGTAACTACTCTAAGTGCAAAGGGGCTATTGAATGAATTAAAAATTGTCGTTTTATTGACATTAAGAAACGTTTAATGTTCTTGGAAGGATTTCCTCACTATTTCCAAAATATTCGCCAAAATCTGAAAGAATGCACTCTTAAATTTTCCTCTGGTTTCAATAAAGCAAAAAACGAGGTACTGACATATAACAATAATTACGTTTTTAGGAACTCAAAATTAAATCCTTTAAATGAGGATGAGAATTACAATACAATTAACTAATACACTATTAATTAACACTTAAGAGTTTTCATTGCAATCGGTAATTAAATTTTTGGAAAAAAATTATATACGAAAAAGTAACGAATAAAAAATCAAAAAATAAAATACATTTGAAAAACATGTCGCGCAAATAGCAGCGTTGCTTCTGCATTAGAAGACTCTCTCTTTACACCTAGGAACACTTTCGACCCTCGAAGGACATCTTATCAAGTTCCCACTGGACATGCAGTTATGCAGTTTGTTTTTGACGGCATGCCCTAAAACATTTCATGATCTCAATAACTTTATCGAGCATTGATGAAAACATTACAAACTGAACACCTAATAAAACCTTCCTTATTTGAGAAATATAAGTCCGAAAGAAACCTTCAGTCACTCTCGTTAGATTTCTCCAAAACTTTCGGAGTGATACGGAGTCTGGGGAATACGCTCAAACAGGGGAGCTAATTCAATACAGATGATTACCTGCCCTCCAGACTTTAAGCACACATTACGGAAGATTATTGTTGTGATGATATTATGTGAAAGTGGTG
Organism: Acheta domesticus; assembly: GCA_031308135.1. Classification (NCBI taxonomy): domain Eukaryota; kingdom Metazoa; phylum Arthropoda; class Insecta; order Orthoptera; family Gryllidae; genus Acheta; species Acheta domesticus. The sequence goes on from JAHLJT010000631.1 coordinate 64,979,359, forward strand.
AAGAATAGTAAAAGAGTGAGAGGATTCCAAGCAAACCCGCCGCAAATCCGTTTCGCCCACGCACCCAATATTCGTGAAGAAACGAGATATTAACTCACGCATACAGAGGTCGAAAATGTGTTAAACTACTCTGTGTATCACATTCTTCCTCGCATAAAATGTAAAACATCGATAGACGCACTCACCCCAAATGTAACAACGTACGTTCAAACCACCACAAAGTACACATAAAGCGACGGTCATTGAAAATCTCGTTGTACATACATGGTAACGGAGCTGTTTACTCCAAATGACATCCTCCGTCTTGTCACATATACATACACACACTTACAAAAAGACCTGTGGACCTAATCCAACACAGCGTCCCAACAAAGCGTGCTCAAGGAAGTAAATGAAAGCGAGACCGCGGCGTGGATTTCACCGCCACTGTAGCCACCTGACATTTGAGCCCAGCGTGTTCCGCATCAAGCACGTTCCGTCCTGCCTCGATCGGGCTCCCGAAATCGCCCCTTGGAGGAAGCATCAGCAGCTGCTCCTGCCGCAGCAGCTTTCTCCGCGTCGCGGTCGGGACGCGCAAAACCCTGCACTTAAGGGAAACGCGACGCCGAATCCGAATTATCGAGCAAATTGTGAAAGGCGCCGGCCGGAATCGTTGGGCGCGAGAACGGCTTTCGAAGATGATTCTCATTGATATTGAATAGTTGCGGAGTAGTAGAAAGCTAACTCTCCCCACTTCGCGATGCGGGAATTCCAAGGCAACTAGGCGGCAAGCTAGGAGGAATAGTTCCGTACACAATGTGTGTACTTACTCCGTAGAATGCGTGAAAATGTACATAATTTACGGTTTGCATATGTTATTCATACAATCGTATTTCATATACGGAATAGAAATAATTATAAGTATGAAATTCCGTCATACATTTGTGGTTTGACAGTGTTACAAAACAATCGAGTGATGCAAGAGGTAATTGCATACCATCTGAGCAGTTCCTTATATGTACGAAGGTTATAGAGTTTTGGGTCGGGAGAAAATACATAGAATACAGTGGGAAAGGAAATAGATTGAGAAATGTAAGTATAGAAAATAGGAAAGGTCCGAAAAACATCTGCCACGAACTCTTTCTGAGACTGAGACTGGTACAAGAGACGCAAAGATGTAAGGAGAAGCATGAAATCCACAGAGATGAATAAGCATAGAAATTAATAGATTACAGACACAAACACGAGAATACCAAAGATTCCTACAATAATAAAATATCAAATGGAATGCACAAGAAATAAGAGAACAATTTGCAACAGTCTGTCTCGCACACGTTTGATCTAGAACAAACTGTCACTGAAATTTGAAAGAAGGAACACAGTGATCATTTCCCCCTTGGGTCACTGAATAACGCAATTATGTCATTCTTGCTCCCGTAGCAATTTCCTCGCGTCGGACAGACATCACGAGCAACCTCGCATTAGGGCTATCTCACCTCTCGTTTCCCTCGTTTTCCTGGGCACGGCGGAATGACCAATGAACTACAAACGCGGAGGTTCCATCCATCACGTGTGTACGAGGATGCGACCATCGCCGCTTGCTCAATATTCACTTTCTCCGCGCAGCCTCCGTCAATCTCGTATCCTACGCACTCGAGACTCCCGTTATCCGCGTGCTGCTGACATACTAACGACACAATTCGCGCACCGTTCTTCCTCTTTCGCACACGCGTCACGTCCTTCCGTCTTCTCGACTCCGGAGTTCGGAACGACGTGCCGTCCGCTGAGAGGCACACGCCGCAGACGATAGCCAAGCACCGCACGGTGATATATCCATTGCACAGCGCAAGTTATTCGTCGTCAACAGGATTTGATGAGGTGAAAGAAAATGAAACTCATAATAAACTGTTTTAAAAACACTCCAGGTAATTCCACATCCCAATGGAGCTTATAAGCAACACTCACCGTGCTAGATAATCGGATTGGCTTGAGATTTTACCAGCTTGTTCAGCACCTTTCAAAACCCCTACATACAAATTTTTACGTGCTATGAAGCATTGCAAGTAGTGTTTTTACGATAATTAATATTCGGACCTTTCTTGTGTTTACTTTGCAGGTTCAGATGGAACGAACGCGCTTGGAAATCTGACAACGGCTGATAGACGCCGCGTAACGTTCCTAGCGCTGCCGAAGCAACCGCTCGCCCGCTGCGGGAAGCGCGAGGGTCACGAAAGGTCCTGATACAAAATACCTTTAAAACGCTATTTATAGTATTCCATAGCACTTCAAAATTTGCGTATATAGGTTTTGCATGGTGTTCTATCAGCTGGTGGAATTTCATGTCAATCCGAGTATTCAGCACGGTGAGTGTCGCGTGTTAGAGCTTGTCCCGGCTGGGTAGGTGCTCCGGTGGGAAATATCTGGTTGCGGAAAACCCCGCAAGCCGGTGGGTAGACCGGCGCCGGATCTCACCATCCATCGGAAGAAGATCACCACCACTTCCCGCAATAAAAACATCCACTTCACTTACGGAACAAATAACCTTAGCAGTTTACGCGCCCGGAATCACTAATCAGTGAATCAATCAAAAAATCCATTACAATGATGCTAAAATTGCAAAAGGTAGTAACAGTCAGCAAGATTTAAAAAGGGAAACAATAAATGAAACTGATACAACATGATGAAATTACATCGTTCGGCGTACATGTTTGGTACATTGTCTCATAAACATATTTAACATAGACATTTATGAGGAAATGCATGAGTAGAAAATTTATGTTCGCTCTGGCAATATACTTCAAAGTATTTTCATTAAGACTTAGAAAAGCCGAGGTATTTGACCTGCGACAGTAATTTCTTTCTACAAAATGACAATACCATTACGATCAGGATATATTTGATAGTTTAATTTTGTACAAATGTAAAGACAGTAATAATTACATTGCTACGATGTAAATGTGTCAACGCGAACTCATTATTATGTTTCGATACTTAAGTACTACAACATGAAATATGAAGCAATTAACGCATTTAGAGGGGAACGGACAGGGGAAATGAACAATTATGTTTCTGAGAGGGGTAAAGTGCAACAAATAAAAGAATGACAATGTACCCGAAAAAAATTGCCCACAAGGGGAATTAATATGGTGACGTAAGATTGCAAAAACATACGCCCGTGCCTGATGCAATAGGGATTTTCTGTTGTTATTATTTAAGTTCTTATGATTGTCCCACGTATTGCCTGAAACTACCGCAACATTTTTCCTAACCCCCACGTCTATTCCAAATACCACGCAAAGTAACTGTTATTCGAATCCGAATATTCCCAGAGGTGGAGAGGAGCATGAAGGGTTGTTCCGGTTCGTTCGAGCGCGGCTAGCAGAGCAAATCGACTGATCGGTTACCGAGCATCCAATGCGGGGCGGGGCGGGGCGGGGCGGGGCAGGGAGGAGGCGAGATAGGGAGGGAAGAGCAGAGCTGGAGGAGGTGAGGCGGGGCGGGACAGCGTTGTCGATCGGGGGCGGTGGCGGAGCCGGGCCGACTTCCGGGGCCTCGTTTCGGGGGCGTGCTCGCGACCCCGGGCGGAGGCTCGCTCGCCGCTCCCGGTGGCGCTTATCTGCAGCAATTACCGCAACAACGCCGCCGGCCGCTCGCTCGCCCTAAGGCGCGCGTCTCTACTGCTTATGAGATACGTGACAGACTTGTTAGCACGCCATATGGCAGCCGCCTCACCGAGGGGGCAAAGAAGAGGGAGAGGTCGGACTAGAGTATCGGAGGAAGAGGGTAGGAGGAGAAGCGGAAGGCGGCAGCAGAAGAGATACACCACAGAAATGCAGCTTGTGTGAGAACGAAGACAGCGAGGGGTAAGAATGTGGCGGAGAAGGTGTAAAGTTGGCTAAACAACGTGTCAAATCGACGGAATAAGAGTATTGTGAGACTGTGACTACAGAAAAGTAATCTGAAGGGGAAAAAATAGAAATGTTCGGTAAATATACGAGAAGAGCAGTGAAGGAATTTATCTGCGAATTTCCAATCTACGAGTAGGAGTAATTAATAAAACATTCCAGTATACCATAACGTCTAAAACAGTTTCATGGGTTTTCAGCGTTTATCACCTTCTGTAATGGACCTATTGCAGATTATCATTGACCAATAATGAAGAAAAGGCAATAAAAACCGATAATTATTGAGAGACTCTGCTTTCCACAAATACTTTTAAACGAAATGGGTATTAATGTCACGAATGGAATAGTCCAGGTACTTACAAAATCATAGACGAGAAAGGCTGAACAAAATACTCAAAAGGCGGAGCGGATAAAATGATGTCAGAAGGGGGATGCGAGAGTTTTGTGAGAAGTCGAGATCTGGTGTGAAATGAAAGTAGAGAAACGCAAGAACGGGAATCGAAAGCGCAGTTTTATTTTAATTTTTAATTTTTTTTTAAATTCCTGCGAAGCGACCACCGGTTAGTAAGTGTTAACAGGGAATCTTGTCCCTAGCTGAGAGTAACTTCCAATCGGCTGCCATTGAAGCAGACACCAGACGGGCACCGGCCGTGAGCAACCCCAGCATTCTGCACACGTGCATTGAGTAGTTTCCCCATTCCAGAAGTGGGAGCTCTACAAAGAAAATGACGCACAGCAATTGAGGGAAAAGCACTACGAAGAGATGACAATGTGTCTGTCAGCGATTGTGAGTCCGTGAGCGCCTGAAATGAGAATGCTGTATATTGAGAAACAATCACTTAGGGGGGGGGGGCATCACAAAAGAAAACCCGAAATGCTTTTCGTGATGACGCAGAGGGGAGAAATGACATTAAATTCAAAAAGGAAGAAAGAAAGAAGGAAAGAAAAACAAAATAAATCAGATTTGATTAATAAAAAAATGTTCAAATGAAATATAATTAGGATTGACAGTTTAGCGACAGATTTGGAATGGTTGACTCACACACATAGGAAAAGTGACTTGATGCTTTGGATGTGATTTACATTATACTTCAATAAAAAACAAAGAAGGTCTTGCCAGGGAGTCACACGCATGGTTGTAGAGACGGACCTTGACTACGGCTTTGAATTCTCCCCTCCGATGGCTATCCGCAGTTGCTTCCCGGGCGCGCATCGGGGGAAGGAATTTGCCAAGAGCACAGCGGCGGAGAAAAAAGAATTGACCTAACAAACACAATATTACGAAGGCATACTACCGTCCATTTAAGGAACAATCATGTAATTTGGTTGGGCCAAAGGCTCAAATGTATTTCTATGTGAAAAGCCGTGGTGTTTTAAATGTAAAGATTCCCTGATCATCAATTCACGATTCTGTATTTATCTTCTTTTCAGAAATCTTATTAGTGGTCTGCGAGATTTAACATCATTACTTTGGTGGTCCGTAAGGTCCGAGCGATTGGCCACAGCTGTCAGGATGATGATTATAAGGGCAATACTCGACCGTCGAGCGTAGACGAAAGATGGGGCTAGCGCCTTTATATTGTAGCGTCGTGCATAAACATAGATGTGACAACAGGGCGACCGCATGGCGCCACAGGGTTTAATGGTGGGGCGTCAGGATGTGACGTAGGCGGAAAAACCTAAAGAGAAGGGCGCGTGGGCGTGGCCAGCCTAGCTACGTGAGTGGCAACGCTCTACGGGGCCCTTTCGCTTCAAGCAGTCAACCTATGCAGATCGGAGGCAGCCACCAGGTGGGGTGCGGACCGTGAGTGCGGAGGCTAGGGCCGGCAATGTAATTCGTCATGATGCTTTGAGACTCAAGTGACGAGTCGTGTAAGAATTCTGCGGTGCTTCACACGATCGGACTCATTCGATAATTAAGTAGAGGGTATGGTAGCCGTAGATTCAATATTACTCCTAGTAGTAGGGGGCAGATTTATTTCGTTTATTTAACTATTGTACTTAAGGTTTATTTCGGTGGCGTATTTATTTATTAATAAACTAGCAATACGTTAAACCCACTCTCGTCTGTGTATTATTGCAACCTGCATGACGCCACAATTTTCTCCCCTTTCCTTAGAAAACGGCCATGTTTGTGATTTTTCTTCCTCTCGATGGGTGACAGAGATGAGCACGAAGGATAAATGACGAGATAATGGCTCAATGTAAGTTCAATCAAAAACGAGATCTGTTATGATTTGTAAGAGATGCACGCTGCAATCACATGATGAATTCGCCCATGCTATCCACAGGATCGGACCCGTAGCCTTGGGCTCCTCGTACATGTTTGCAGCTTGAAGCTTCTAAGCCAGGGGTCCTCAAACTACGGCCCGTGGGCCACATGCGGCCCGCCGACGACATTTATACGGCCCGCCGGGTTTTTATGGTTTAAGGAATTGTTTTTCTTAAAATCCACACATTTTTTATTATGTGTTAGGGTGTCTAGGGATGGCAAAAAATCGATAGTTTTTAAACAACGATGTCTTCCACCAGAATCATCGATGTTTTTTTATTAATTATTTTTTAAATATTGTATTTGTTCCCGTTTTGATTCTTCACTTCAAAATAAGATATATGCAGTGTGTATAAGAATTTGTTGATAGTTTTTGTTTTACTATAGTGCGATTTTTCTAAGTCTGCCTCTCAAGGCCTGTCTTCATGATGGAATATGTCACGGTACCTCGAGTCTTTCTCAGTTATGCCGCTAAATATCGCATGATCGCGACCATGCGACATCTAGCGGCAGGACCGAGAAAGACGCGAAATGCCATGTGATCGGGCGAAGGGGCTTGAGAGACAGAGTTAGAAAAATCGCACTATATAATCCGGCCCTCCGACGACCTGAGGGACAGTGAATTAGCCCCCTGTTTCAAAAGTTTGAGCACCCCAGCTCTAAGCCATCCAGGCCGGCCAGCCGTTCAAAGAGGGGGGGAGAAAAATCCCCGACCCACGAGAGATCCTTACCCCCGTAGTTCTACCGGGTTGCCTGCCACGTTTCCCGTTACCATCTAACTGCCAGGGTTCTGCAAGAGGTGGCGCAGGAGGGAAAGTGCACGCGGCACCCGGCAGCGCGCCTTATCAGCGGAAAAGTAACGACGAGCGCCATTCAGATATCGACGAGAGGTAGAATTTCGCAGTCCGCACACAGCGCTCTTACTGAAGCCAATCACGACCGCTTCAATTCTCAAGATATCGACAAGAACAGCTTACGCCAGATGTTGCCTTTCCCCTAGACGTGATGAATTGCTAATGGTATCCTACAAAGATCTCTACATGCGCCGGGCATTAATCACAGTATTAGAGATGAGGCAATAGGAAAAATGTTGAAGAGTCGGCACAACAGTTGACAAGATATACGATGGATTCGACTGTGCTTCGAGAATCGATCAATTCTAAACAGCATCATTTCATCTCTCTGTAACGCTATTTATCGTTTACTTCGCTTACTATCGTTGCCTCTGAACGTCTTTCAATGCCAGTGGCCAACCTACCTCTACAACTCGCATGCTCTTCATATTCTTCTGTTTTTTCAAACAACAACAAAAACAAAAACAATAATAATAATAATAATAATGAAAAAAACATAATTGGGTCCGACAACGGTTTCTCACCGACGATGGTATAATTGGATTGTCACAGAATATTTAAAAATATGAACTAAAAGCCGTACAATTGGGAAATTGATGACGGTGTTGCGGATTAGCAGTCCAGAATTAAGTTAAAACTACATAGTGCGACACAAAATAAATATTCATTCCAAGAGCGCGTGAGAGTGATTGACGAAGTACGGGAGTGAACCCCCAAAGAGAGACACAGAACAGAGAAATTAGGGAGAAAGAGGCAAAATGAAGTTGCTACGATGATAACTGCAAGAAAAAGTACGATAAACAAGAGTAAAATTGTACCATATCACAAAAATAATAAAAATAGAACCAATACTAAATTATAAATAAGACATCGTAACAATATCAACACAAGAAGCATTGTAAACAGGAACATAATTTTGTCCTAAAAGAACATTCAAATATCTTGTCTCGGACTCATTGTCATGCGTATCACAATGTTTAAATATATAATAAATTTAATAACCGATTATTAAATTGTCCTCATTGTTCTTATCTATTCAGAACTATTTATAAGAAAAAAAATTCGCGGTACGAAGTCAGCTAATGGGATGCAATAGAGTAATTCTGCTTCAAGTCAACCGGCACAACCTACGCAAATAAAACCGCACGCCATCTTAAAAAAATCCCATTAATGTTGACTGCGATAAAGGCAAACACAATAAATATTACTTCACACTATTGCAGGAGTATCCGTGCATAGCAGCAGCTCCGCTGTGCATCCGCGAACAAAAGGGAGAGTCGTTCACGGAGTGGCGGTCACGAAGCGCTAAGAAACGAGGCGCCGCGCCGGCGGGGACCCCGTTACTCGCGCGGGGACACAAATCCCCGCCGACGACAGGCAGCAGGGACCGGGAGGGAAGGGAGGGAAGGAAGGAAGGGAAGGAAGGGAAGGAAGGGAGGGAAGGGAGGGAAGGGAGGGAAGGGAGGGAAGGGAGGGAAGGGAGGGAAGGGAGGGAAGGGAGGGAAGGGAGGGAAGGGAGGGAAGGGAGGGAAGGGAGGGAAGGGAGGGAAGGGAGGGAAGGGAGGGAAGGGAGGGAAGGGAGGGAAGGGAGGGAAGGGAGGGAAGGGAGGGAAGGGAGGGAAGGGAGGGAAGGGAGGGAAGGGAGGGAAGGGAGGGAAGGGAGGGAAGGGAGGGAAGGGAGGGAAGGGAGGGAAGGGAGGGAAGGGAGGGAAGGGAGGGAAGGGAGGGAAGGGAGGGAAGGGAGGGAAGGGAGGGAAGGGAGGGAAGGGAGGGAAGGGAGGGAAGGGAGGGAAGGGAGGGAAGGGAGGGAAGGGAGAGAAGGGGAGGAGATCGACCGTTTCCCATATGGAGGATTCTCTAAGCAAGAGTCACTAGTAGAATGTTAATAGGAAAAGAATTCATGAAAGCGGTAAGGAAGCAATCCTTTGTATTTATTTGGGACTCAAGACAATCACAATGTACCACACTCCATAATGGACAACTCTCGGTAAGACGGTTACATTACATGAGTACATGAAGAGTCGTGAGAGGAGAAAGCAGAATGAGAATAGTAGAGTCAAAGATTTAAAAAATGTAAACTGGACACTTAATAATGAATTACAAAAGATATTTTGTTACAAGAAACATTGGAGAGGGAGAAGAACAGGAAGAAATTTCAAAGAGAAGAATATTAGAAAATAAATTCAGAGGAGGAGGCAGAGAAAGGGAGAGAGAGAGAAAGGAGAAGTATTCACTATGTAAAGAAAAAGGTACTACGCGGGGACACAAATCCCCGTCGACGATATGCGAGCCGGGAGCGGGAGGGAAGGGAAAGGGAGGGGTGGGGAGGAGATCCACAATTCCACATATGGAGGATTCTCTATGCAAGAGCTACAAGTGGAATGTTAATAGGAAAAGAATTAAAGAAAGCGGTAATTAAGTAATCCTTAGTCTTTATTTGGAACTCATGACAATGTACCACACGCCACAATGGGGCACTCTCGGTAAAACAGTTACAGCACATGAATAATAGTGAGAGGACAATGAAGAATGATAAGAATAGAGCCAAAGAATTTTAAAAAATGTAAACTGGACACTTAAAATAATAATGAAGTACAAAAGTTAATACGTTACAAGGACTATTGGAGATGGAGAAGAACAGGAAGAAATTTGAAAGAAGTTATGAAAATTAGAAAATTAATTACAGACAGAACTAGAGAGGGGACAAGAGAGAAATATTCACTACGTAAAGTAACAGGAACTAAGTTGCGAAATATTTTAATATGCGTCGCGTAACAAAGAAGAAGTAAAACAATTTTACTACACAAGCAACTGTGGGGTTTCTGATGGATGTTGTGTCAATTTTGTAAGACCCAGGGTTGTTTTGCATCTTGTTACTCCCAATTTTATTTAATACTTAATAAATGTACTGTAATACGACATCGAAAGGAGCAGAAAACTGTCTCAACTGTTGATGACAATACAGAGAAACGTAACGAGCAAACACTTGTGCCATAGGTTGATTTTTTAAATTTACTTATGTATTGTTCGTTTATTTTATTGCTCAAGTGCCACTAACTAGAAGTGTGATCTTTAATACCCAAGTTGGTTTTGTTAACTGTCTTTGGTTTCGTTTGTTTCATGTCCGAACGTAACTAACCATACATGAACAGCGTAAAACACACACCTAGGACTTTGAATGATGGCTATACCTAGCCTTCCGAACCGTCACTCAACGTAATGTCGCCACGTGCTCGGCATCGTTGACAGTTAATGTTACGGCAGCAAGATTACGTCACACATACACCAATCACGTGGCATCAGTGGGACGCTGCGTAACCGAACTCGCTCTTCTCTCCGCCCACGAATTCGCCAACTCTCTGAAGATGCGATCGGCAGGAAGAATGCGGAGAATTCGGAAGCGGGCGCTTTCACTGCGCCTCGTAATACAAGCCACGCCCCCGGGATATTGTTCTTCGCGGTACATCTAGAGCAGAGGTGCACAAGCGCCCCATTTGAGCCTCTTCTTGGGGCGCCGGGAAGCCCGCGCCCCATGGCGCCACACCAGAGAACCAGGAAAGTTGGCATAATCTCCGACGGCCGAGCTGTCTCTTCATTTTACTGATCAGAATCGTCGATTCAAGGCTAAGTGCGAGCACGAATTTTTATTCACGGAGAGAAATGAAGCAACAACGTGTTTCATATGTCAGAAGATGGTGTCGGAGAAAAAGTAACAGCAAAAAGTAAAATAAACATTAAAAAAGTATGGTCAAGTGTATTACAGGCAAATATGTCTGAACTAAATTTATGAAGTGTGTATTATTATTACAATGAGAAATGGTTAAATTTTCTGTTCTTGTGATTTACATTATAAATATTTTCAAAATCAGTTGCAACAGTAAAGATTGACCGTGAAATGTGTGGAAGTTGTAAAGCAATTTATTCTGAAATAATAGTATACTAAACCTCTCCTCTCCAGAAACTACAGCCGTTATTTCAAGTTTTAGTTCAACTCGGGCAATGGTCACTTGCCCCAAAAGTGAAAGTCTTTCACTAGAAGCCGGTGGGGGCGCGGAAGAGCTGCCCATGGGCGTCGTGGGGCGCGTTGCTGGGGCCCTTGTGCAAGCCTGATCTAGAGCACTCTCAGTCCGCGGTTGCATACTTCGCGTGCTGCATAGTTGCTTAGGCGAAGGAGGCACCGTAGATCAACAGCGTGACGCCGCCGCTGAATCACCGGCAAACGTCGTGCCTTCTCGACTCCGTGTCCACCGACGCCGGCGGCATGGGCACACGGGCCGAGCACCTGCAGGCGAGGGGGCACGCGCTACCCCGTTATGTCGTGACCCGACCATCACACTTAAAAAATCTCCTGCAAAGATGAGGGGTTGACTCGACTTTTAATTCATTCGCTGAATGTAAAATGTCTATGATCATATGGTGAATGACATGGCTGTAGAGTGGCTAAGAATTCAAACATGAATCATTCCATTGAGTCATCCACGAATTTTATATCATCTAACGCATTTTCGAACCCGAGTATGGCAGGTCTCAAACGGTACAGGAATTTTCGAGGATCATTTGAGAAGCGCTACAAAACTGTTCAATTGCCATTGAAAGTAAATTTTCAGCTTATAAACATTTTTTTAAAATCGGGATTATTAATTTTCTAAGGTTAAACAATAATCGATATTAGAAAAAAATCTAAACAACGACACATTACAATCTCACACTAAGTTTTTGAAACTTTTCTAATCGACATGCTCTATTTTCGAAAGGGGCTAGGGTCTTATGATCATTAACACAGGTTTTAATTCAGGATAGAACTTGGTGAATCACCACCAAACTTCGTGCTTTGTTGACCGCAGTGACGTAATTTAGAGTTTTTCAAAAGAATTTAAGCACATTATCGTAGCAAGACTGTCACAGGTTTATGAACACTACTGACAACAAAGAAACACGAATACGATTGCAGGAGAAATTTTACCTATCGAGAAAACTCGTAACTTTCATCCATACAATACAAATTGCTCTGTTTTACTCGACAATAATCTAAAAACCCAGCCACTCTAAGGATCTTACTTGCAAACTTCAAATTAAACGACTGCACAACAACCTCAAGTCAAATTACGTTCACCAAAACTAAATTGAAAAAAAAACAAAACATTTGAGCCGGATGAAGGGAAAGCAGGAGGGAGGAGGCGAGCGATGCGGCATTCGCCTCCACTGCTCGAGTGGTCGCTGCGTGGTCACTCCCACGCTCTGACCTTCCCCATGCCCGCCGGCAGCGGCGGGGGCGTGAGTCACCGGTGGCGGCGGCGGCGCGAGCGTCGTGCGCACGCGCGGCGACCGCGCACCTGCCGTCGTGAAGGGGAGGCGCGCGCGCCGATGCTCCGTTAGATCGTGACGCGCGCCCCGTCTCGCTACCCCTCCCCCGCCAGTCACGCCCTGCCCCGGTGCGGAGCGTCCTCCTCACCTGCCTCACTGCACTCCGCGCAGCCCGACCACGCAACTACCTCACCGTGTTCCAGACGTCCCCGCTCTGTACGCCCTTGTCCCGTCCCGTCCCATCCTCGGCACAAACCGCCCCGTTCCGGGCCAACCGTCTCCGCTGCGCACGGTGCCATCACACCCTACCCTGACCCGACTGTCAAATCCCGTTCAGTCCCGCTTCGCCCCATCTCTCCTCGTCCCGCCGTCCGATCCGATCCGTCTCGTCCCTCCCCGCCTCGTCTTGTCCGGTCTGGTCTCGTCACGTCTCCTCCTGTCCCGCCTCGCCTCTCTCCATGGCACACCCCAACTGCCCCGTCTCGCCTCGACTGCCCCGCCTTCTCCTGCTTGTCATCGCCTCGCCCTTGCCTGGCCTCGTCTCGTTACGTCTCCTCCTGCCCCGCCTCACTTCTCGCATCTTCCCTCCTCGCTCCGGCTGACCGGCCTCGCCCCGTTTATCCCCGCCTCGCTTCGCCCTGCCTCGCCTCGCCATCCCGGCCTCACCCTGTCCGGCTTCACCTTGTTTCTCCTCGCCTCGGCTCACCCTGCCTACCCCGCCTCTCTCTGTTTCCCCCCGTCTTGCCCCGCCTCATCTCGTCACGTCTCCTCCGGCCTCGCCTCTCCCCGCCTCGCCTCGTCTCGTCACGTCTCCTCCTGCCCCGCCCCATCCTGCTCGATCTCCCTCCCAGCCCATGGCTCTGGACCAGTCAGTCCCGCTCGGTCGACGAGCGCCAGTGGCGCAGGTGTCCACCTCTGGGAAATTCGGAGGCGGTCACGGGACGGCGCGCTCGCATTAAAGCTACATCGCGCGTGCGTCGCCTGCTCTTCGGCGAACGGACATTTTTTTTCTTGTGATATATTGAAAAGCTCAGCGCACGTACGTGATACGAGGTGAGAATCCGCAGACGGAGCGTGAGAGTTTCTTCTCATGACTTCGATGTTCTTTGTAAGATTGAAGAGCGAAGTTGGCAAAAATGGGGTTCACTGCGTTCCGATATGCGTAAGTTTATTTCACGGAAAAAAACAAACGCTTAAGAAAAGACTTACCATGTGATGCATATTTGGCTAATTGAAGAATATGATTCTGTAATCTCGTATGTCCATTCATCTGTTATTGTTCGGATATTGTTCGTCATGGACGCGAATCGTAAAATGCATTTATGAATGCAAAAATCGAAATTTGAAATCCACAAAATATATAAAAACACAAAGCAGGTCTATTGGAATGTAAAAGTAATGAAACATATCGAATTCAACTTTATTAGAACGATACAAGCAAAAACAGAGTTCCTTGTATACACTCACAAAACTGTTCTGTATACAATTCTACTAAAAATAAGGGACGATGTCGTGAATGTATCTTAAAATTTGTATCACCCAATATTTCATGTATACCGCAAATCAACATTTACATCTATATCGTAGATCTGAAGCAAACCGACATGAATGAGAAGACTTATTTTGAATTTAAAAAACTCCAGATACAACCTCTAGTTGCACAACACATAGATACTAACAAAGGTCAATTCAACACAAAATAAAATACATCGGATAAGGAAATCAAACTCCAGAACGCGTGAAATGTTAGTAGAGATTCGATCACACTGGAGTCATAAATATGTAATCTAGAGACAGAGAAACGACTAGAAAGGAAAAACGAAGAATTCACCTGAAAGGTCTTTTACCACGGTGTACACACCTCGCGAGCTTCAATGGCCATTCATCGCTTTGCAAGGAAAGAGTTCTCAAAGATAGCAACGAGACCAGACGAAGGTGCACAAGTTTTAGAATCCGAATACGGCATGTTACAGAAACAAAAACGCACTTCCCACTTTTTTATATTCTTCCGTTAAACAGCACCCCTTTAATTTCACGTACTTGCATTATTCAAGCATTATAAATTTGTTTGGAATAACCGGTAATTTGTCTACATTTTTAAGCCTTTGAAATGCATGTAAATCGATCTGCATTATGATTTTACATATATATTTCTCATTTTATTTAACTTGATTTTTAAACATTAACTTGCACGTTATTATACTTGTTGGTGGTTCTAGACGATATTGTGAATTATCAACTTAACCTACTCATCTTTAATAACGACGCCTCCCCGTTTTCATTTCGTCGGCTTTCGCTGTACGTATACTCGTTGTTCATTCGAAAAATTGCATTTACTAGATACGAATACGTTTCTAAATGTTTTCAAAATATCTGAAATTCAAAGAACACCACACCCAACTTTAAGGTGTAATAAAGCAGATACGATTTCATTTGGTTTTGTTCTTTTCAGGCGTACAATCGAAAAGATTGATGAGAGGAATGAGTTGTTCTTGTGCTGTGTCTTGTGAGTTATATTCAGTTTTATTTCAAAACACATTGCACATACAAACACGTCCTATTACCGCATAGTCACCTAAAGGACGCAGATGCAAGTATCAACACAGCCTTTCGGCATTCTTCATAGCATGAGTGCTAAGTGTTCACATTTAAAACATTAGCAGTGACGTACGTTACACAGCGGTCAGCTTGGCCACGGGGATGGAGAGAGCGACAGAGCATCTGAGAGCTGTCTCAACGCCATAACGCTATTACAGACCCACCCACGGTCATCACCGTGCCCCATTGCGTCGTCCACCCATGACTCGTGCTTCCGCCCATCCATGTCGTCCTGAGACGACAAATCCCTTATCCCCCAACCCCACACGCGTGCCACGCACCCAATCACTTGTCGTCACGTTTTGATGTCTCCCGCTGAATGCATAAGAGAGCAGGCGCGCGGCGCGGTGCGGTGCGGCGCCGAGCGGTGTCGTGTGCGCTGCCCGCGCCGGTGACACAGACTAAGAGCGCTCGTCTGCATACAAGGGCTGCCGCCGCGCAGCTCCTCTCGCCACCTGCCACGAGCGGTGCCGCGCCGGGCCGGCGGACCGGGCGTCGGCGCTGGCGCCTCCGCCGCAGTTTCCGGTGCACCCAACCGGCTGAGGAGGCTCAGGGTACCCATTCATATCACTCCAGTACATTAGACCGGGAGGTCTTACAGAGTGAGTCCAGACGGGGGCAGGATTTTCGACACTAGCTAGGTCGAATTCAGCTGTCTCAAGGAAAATTCGAGCAGCCAGTTGATCGGAGCCATTGTTTTCCGTGGTTTCCCCATCATCGCCGGGCGAATGCCTCAGCTGTACCCTACCAAAAGGCCACGAACCGCACGCGATATTACCTTCCCCTTTCTTATCCTATCCTCTACCTACACATACACTTACTACATTACTACACACGTCGGGAGGTCAGTCGGAAGCTAAGAATTCGTCGCAACTGGGGCGGTGCTCCGCTGGTGGGATATACCTTATTGGGGAAACCCCGAAATCTGACGAGTACATTGGCGTCTGATCTCGCCATCTTACAAGGGAAGTGACAGCCTTCTCTCACAATAAAATCACACACTAAACATACGGTACCAATGACCTTAGCAGTTGACGCACCGAGGAACACTAACCAACCATTTAATCAATAGATGCACCCGTATTCTAGGTCTACAGAACTCTGCTCCAACTAAGCCCTACAAGGAGACGACACGCATGTGCACTCCTTCGCACCCAGCCCGAACAAGCGGACTGCGGACTGATGGGGGAATGCTTCTGGCTGCGCGGAGGCAGAAGAAGGAAGCGCACATCCAATTTTCAATCTTCTGCATACAGTCTAACATCAGTCGTGTAAGACCACTCTTAAAGAAAAAGAAATGTCACACATTCTCAATATTATATTGATGGTACGTTTTTTGTGATATCTAATTGTTTCTTCCTGAATAACATTAAGCCCGCCAATTCCCAAACTAAACACTTCCTGGAATATTATAATCCGAGTAAGAAACGAAAATAATTCCGAGAAACTCTTTCTTAAAATAATTTCGCAAAATGTGTACTTTAATATTGGAAACAATTGGGGTATAATCCAATACCCTTAAAAACCATTAAAGATTTCTTATTATTCAGACATAATATGTGATTAGCAAGTACGTAATGACTAAACGTCCGTGAAAGGTTACTACACCCTCTACGTGCATCATGAGGTGAATCCAGCTTAAAAAAAATGTCCTTGATTTCTAGGGTCGATATAGAAGTTCTAAATATGTTTAGTACATGGCACCAATTTTACTAGAGACACATTAGGCATATTAAAAAACGCGTATCCATAATTTTAAAATACTCATTCTAGGTGGGCTATTTCAGCTACTACACTATATTCACAATTCAGAGCTCCCTAGAGTTTTCCATTCCGCAGGCCATAGTATCACTTGAAGCCCAGCCGGCGCGGCGCAAAACGCACTCACCGCTTCGTGATGGATGCAACCCCGGAAAACTTGGCAACGGGAGCGAATTCATTTAGCTGCGTATGTATCAGCGGTGTATTTACTCGTATATTACGACTCTTAACGACGCTCATTTAAACATCTCCCGGAGGAAGAGTTCGTGTAAATTAGTCCTAACTGCGCGTAATAGCTTCGCAGACAACGTAGTCGTAAATTTCATTATAAATGTTCGTGTGTCCGGGCAGTTTCGACGGCGCGCCGGGCGATTTAAGGACTTGCCGCGAAACTGCAGCGACATTTATGTATGCCCACGGAAGGCGGCGACGCCAAACGTCATAAAACTCGAGCTTCTGTCCTTCTTTGGACATTCCCCGGCGCCTCTCTCGGGACCCGGCGCACCAAGTTCACGCAGTTTCTCCATGACGGAGGTTTCACTGAGAAATGTCGGTTTACAAACACGCTAAATGTATTCATAATTTTGAGTTAAGTTATACTAATTATTTCTGTTGCATGACTCAATAAATTGAAAAATATTGATATCAATTTTCTGTAATGAGGTATCCCAGAGAGATTAAGAAAATGCGCATGATATTCATGTTTAAGCGTTATAGAGTGACAAGATGAAATACATTAAACATACATGTCGTAAAATACAGTTTAATGAAAATGATTAACATAACGAAGCGTTAAAATTAATTTATTTCGAAATGGTATTTCCGGAACCTCGTTGCATGTCGTAAAGATTCTTTATTTTGAAATGTCTTTCAAGATGGAAAATAAGCACAAAGAAACTTTCGTCCAATGTCTGACAGTTACCATTTCGTCATATATTTATGACTATCAATTACAAGAATATGGTGATATGACAGAGACAATTAGTCTTCAATGGAACACTAGAATATTAAATTTAGATTCCATCTCACGGGGTATAGCAAGCTTGGAGGGAACATGAGCAAGAGACCGTGATCTCTTAAGTTTACAGAAAGAATGACAAGTCTATATTGATATTCTGCTTCACCTGAAACATACTCATTACACCTTTTTGTATTATAAAGATTACCCTTTTGCAAACAAACAAAGATATTTTTGAAAGAAAACACATTAACATATTTTAAAATGAAATAACGGAACACGCAGCCCAGTCGGTTCAGAAAACGACAGTCTCATTACTTGGAAATTACTAGAAAATATCTGTAATGGGGTAAATTATTTCTTCCCTCACGAAAATATCTATATTCTGCCTCGGAAGGTCTGAAGCCAACAGGTTTCATCCCAGCTGCCTTGGTCACGCTACGGTCCACACTCCACTGACACACAAAGGTCGAAACTCAAATGACAACGCTGCACAAGGCGGAGGGTGAGGGGGCGAGGTTCTTAGCGAGAAGCTGGGCACGGGGCGGCGGCGGCGGCAGCGACGCCACCAAAGCGACAAAGGGCGGGGGCGAGGTCCAGGGCAAGGGCGAGCCCGGAGCGGCCGAAGAATGAGCTTTGCATTCGCCCTTCATCTGCATAACACGAACCCATTAGGTGGCCGCTTTCAAAGGGCGGCGCGGCCGGGCCACACTGGCGGAGGGCAAAGCCCCGGGGAGGCCAGGCGGGCACAACGGGCGGAACGGCCCGAGAGAGTGGAATGAAACGAAAATGGGCGGCGGCTGGTAAAATCAATGCAAGATACATACAATTAATCTCGATATTCATTAATAAAAACACAAACCACTTAATATTTATGAGAAATACTATTCATTAATTGTAAGAATGATCAGTAATTGTAAGAGAAAAAGCAGAATATTCAGTTTCGTATGACACATTGATGCGTTCAAACCACAGGAAACTGTAATCGCCTATTGGTTTTTTGACATCACGAATGCCATTTGAAGGTTTTGTTTCTGAAAAGGTATTACTGGAATTTGAGTTCATTAAAAGGTTATTATAAATTTTGTCAATTATTATTAAATATAAATGTAATAACCTGATAAAGTATGTGAAAGGAATCAACATGACTTTCTCACGATGCGAGAATTTGGTATTGAAGAACATGTCATATATTTTGGAAGAGTAGGGAGGCATTGTAAGGTACGCCACGTGTGTTTCTAAATGTATTAATTATTCTACAAATAATGTTGTCGAAAATAATTTATTTCAGCTTCATTAAATGGTTCACGTCAACCACATTACTTTGATGTGATATAAGCGTGATCTCGAGAGATAAACGTTATCTCCCACATTACATGGAGCCTTTTGAGTCCTTTTATTCGTATTGTCCCTAACCTGTCCTGAGAATTACACAATGTGTCTCCTTAATTTTTAAAAAAAAAAGCATATACTTTTTTCTTCCCTACCCCTTTCGAGTTGGGGTGCACACCTGTTCATTTCAACCCCAGAATCCTTGACCCTCCGCACCTCCAACCCCGAACACTTCCTTGACCCCTTATAACTGTCTCAACACGAGGCAATTGAAACGGTTACGTATGTTGAAAAGAACCTCGTGGAGGCAAACGCTTTGTCATTTCCCCGCAAGCCACGTGCCCCGCGCGCGGCAGTTGGGCGCAGCACGCAGCGCCCGTGGCGGCAGAAGGCGCGCGTGTGGATCGAAGGGTTGCGCCAGGGGCTACAAAGTTTGCTCGGCCCAAGATTTATAAAGGATTTCCTATGATGAAATCGTAACACCAACAACAAAAACAATAGTAATATTAATAATATATTGTACGAACAACAAATTCAAACTGATCGCACGATAGCGGCTAACAAACCGCATATAGTTGTCCGGAATTTGGAGAAAAAAAATCGTGATTACTTGTCGATGTTGTTGTGTACTGTGATCAAAATGTCGTAACCACGAAGGCAGGGAAACGTCTTAAAAACAAGAGTTTGGAAATCGAGATTAGCCGAATAAAAGCACAGGTCGTACTGATAGTTATCGGAGCTCTGGGATTTGTTCCGTAAAATTTGTGTAAGAACTTGTCTAGACTCCTAGATAATTCAAAAGACTGGGAAGTGCAAGAAATCTTTTTTTTGGAACAGCCCACATTTTTCGCAAAGTAATGTAGAAACCCCGACAGTCCCTAGATCTGCTCCTTAGGTAGCTGGTTGCAACCTGGAGTAGATTTTATACTCAGCCGACTCATAACATCTTTAGTCGTGATGTAGTGGAATAATAATCATAATGGTCAGAGGAATGTAAAAATAAACAGGACCGTGAATTTACGAAGAGATGTGAAAGGGGGAAAAGTGATAGCCATGGCGTCAACGAAGAAGTTTCATTGCAATCTGTGCATGGGCCAATTGAAGAAAGAACAATAAATTATGCTATAGAAAAAGAAATATAAAGAACTCAGAATTGAATAGGCCGCAGGTTCTCCATCGGCATTTTCGAGCCAGCCTACTCCGTGATACGGGTCCAGAGGGACTCCCTAGTTAGAGAAAAGAATGCACAACTTTACGCCGCTAATTACCCATCAAGTTGTCGGAAGAGTTCTAACTGTGCGGCACTGTGTGTATTCGGAACCATTAATATATTCTAAACTAATTTTAGTATTCTTGAATATCTTCATGATGGTTTCAAATTTTATTATTTCTCTTCAACCCGTGAATGCTGCTTTGGCGGGGCTATCGAATGAGAAGATATATGATGGTATCTTTCGTTCCGCATAGTGTATATGTCATCGCAACATCTGGGGCACATAGATCAGCATTTAATGTTTATATTACTTTTTTTTTCAAATTGTTACAATTGTTAAATTACAATTGGCTTTTGCATATATTCAAATTAAGCCTACTACATCAGTTTTTATATGGTGGCGGTTGCGGTACTCCATTGAGGGACCCTAGGGGGATCATTCGAGCGAGCGCGCCTCGTGGGCGTCCGTTGCGGCCCCTGGATGTGATTCTCACTTTCTCCGCCAGATGACGGTCGCGTTAATCACCGCCTCCGGCCTGGACACAACTCGCAAACTTGGATTTTGGAAGCCAGAAAGCTGCCCCTGTAACTCTTGGGTGGGGGAGAGGCGGTAATTACTATTTTCCATCTAACGGTCTTGTTCCTGAGGATGGAGTGTGAGAGAGACGATTAAGGTACATGATTGACATTTCAGAGCCTTTCAAAAACCATTCAGAAAGCCGCGCAGTTGGCAACCACATTGTGCGTAAAATCCTCACACGTTGCTACAGAAGTGAAACCTGCGTGCATCGAAGCAAGAAGTTTACATTCTATTTTGGAATTGTGCTGCAGCACAGTCCGTAGAATCTGTCTTTAAATCTTAGACTAGTGTCTTTATCACGAATTGTTGGTTAATGATCGTACCAACAATGAATGATGCGGTGTTACAATATGAAACTGAGTCTCTCAGTGTTCAATTAAGGACAACTTTAATGTTTCTACAAATGCAATACTTTTTTCATTGCATCCATGAGCTGTATTTCTGACACAGCTGGAAATATATCTACTTTAAGTTATAATTGTTATTTTACAACAGCTAATAACATTTAATTAACATAACTCCGTTGAAACCTTTAGCGTAAAACGTACAATTTCGATTAATTAAACAACAGCAATTATTCCATTTTTAATACAGCTTTGGTGGCAGTGTACATATGACCCATTAAGTTGGTGTTATTATTTCTTCTTGGTCAGTTCAAACAACAACGATATACAATTTTTACCAATAACAACCTCCATTGATACATCCATCGCACACACGCACGTACACACGCGCACACTCAACAATCGACAGTAGTACAAAACTGCCGATCAATGGGTACTCTGACCAAGAAACATGAGAACCTATTTCCCACTGCATTCACCTGTCAATTCAATACCGAGCATTCGCACACAACACTGCCGCATCACACGCAGCTCCCGTGGACTCGAGACTGCCGTTGGTCCGTCTCTTTCGTAAAAAGGTTTGGAGCCCCCTGGGCCGGTGCGTTGCGGTGGCGGCGGCGCGCGCCGGCCGGCGGGCGCGCCACCTGTTGCGTTTACTGCCGCGGCGGCGGCGGCGGCGGCGGCGGCGGCGAGGGCCGGGTCGCGTAATTACCGCGTATGCACCCTGCGCGCCACCCCGGCCGCCGCCCGCCCCCAACGTCCGCGACCTCCCGCCCGCAGCCACCGCCGCGCCGGCCGCTCGCCGCACCGGACACGGGACATCCCAACAACCGCGAGGGGCGCACGTGGCCGCTAGCAATACTTTTCGAGTCCAGAGATACGGAAGAAGCTTTATTAAAACGGTTTTCAGATGCTCAATTCTGCTCAAAAAGAAGGCAATTCTTGAAGTTCAATCAAATATTAAAATTATTTTTTTCTAAATTGTATATTAGTTTGTATTTAACTTCAAGCGTTTAGTTTCTCGTTCATAACTCGATTCGTTTGAAGCTACACGCTACTACTAGTTAGAAGTGAATTAATGAATAATGATGTGGGTGGTAGTTTGGGATAGGGGTGGTTTGCCATTGCCTTCCACACAACAAACAAAAAGTGAGGCGTGATCGCCTTAGGATTGGAACGCCCTACCTTTCGTTCCGCATAGTGTGTATGTCATCGCAAACATCAGGGGCACATAGATCGGCATTTAATATTTTTATTACAAAATTGTTTTTTTAATTGTTACAATTGTTACATTACAATTATTTTTTGCATATATTCGAATTAACCGATTTTAGCGTAACATATTCTGTGATTAAGTGATTCTGTAATAAAGTACTTATATAAAAAAATAAAGTCCATTCTCTAAAATTAATAATCATCGAGAACTGAAAAGCCACTAGATCACAATAAATTGCTTTCAAATACAAATAATCAAGAAAGAAAAATCTGCATAAAATAAAAGTTTGCAACACTATTACTTCTACAAAACAATATTTAGTCAACATACAGTAGTACGAAAGAACCAAGTTACGCAGAAGCCGATCTCAACGTTCTCGAGACAATTGCGGACTAGTATGTATAATACATACGTTTTTTCATACCGAAATTGAGTTGTTCTATTACATTCTTTCAAATATTTAGTCGACTTATGACTAGGATTATCATGCATGATGCAATCGAACATCAAACAACACGATGCAACGAATTTGAAAGAACCATTCTATTCAAGGATCTCCAAGCGAAGCTATCACGACAAACGAAAAAACAAAACGTGATCGATAAAACGAATGCTCTAACGTTCACGCATCTGCTCCTTTAATATACAGCCATCTCCAACGAGACAATTTCCTTCTCAATAATCCCACCTTCCAGCTAACAGAGCGTCGATGAAAAATTATTAAACGACTCGGAAGAGCACAAATCAATGTAATTATTCCACGCGGACGCTACCATAAACAGAAGCCGATGAATATTTCACCACTTTGGGTAGCACGCGTGGAAAACGTATTTTGATTATCAATCAAGCCCTCCAAACCATACAAAATTAAAGGTGTGAAAAGGCCTCCACACATGGAAGGTGCTCTCGCTCGAGACAGGGCCGTATTTAAATGAATTCCGAGGCAGCTGGAGCCAGCGTGCCTTTGTAGTGCTGGCGAACACGCAGCGGCCGAAACGTAGTCATCAGAGACACGCAGAACGCGGACCGGCCGCTGACACCTGCAGTTAGCGTCGAAATTGGAGCACGTGATGAGGTTCTTACAAACATTTCATTACGGCGTCGCTACGAAAAGCCAAACGCCCGGTAGACATCCCGCCAGGGAACCTCTACTTACCCAACAGCAGAAACCAACTTCTAATGACGAAAGTAAACAATTCCGCCGGATGAAGAGAAGTGAAGAAGAGGAAAAAATAATCAACGGGTCAGGTGCCGGGGCAATCAGTCAGACGCCTCTTGTTGTTTTTTTTTTCGTTTCCTCTCGACGGCATTTCCTTCAATTAAACTTGTATTTTCCCAAATCTCTTGACCTCTCATCGCCCCTTGCCATTAGAAGCCGCCGACCGCGATGCGGAATTTTGGAGCAGAACCGACGATGCGTTGTTGGTTACACAAACAGGAGGAGAACATAGAGGTAGAGAACGGTAGTGCGAAGAGACGATGACAAATGATAAACGGAAGAAGAGGTGAAATTCACTGAGATGTAGGCCATTCATACCATATTTAAACAGATTACATTTTAACAGTCAAAAATGGTCGCCCAATGGCACACAACTCTCAAATTTCACACAAAAGTACTTCACTGAAAAAACTGTGGGAATGACCAGCTCATCTTAAAAACTTTAAAAGCCCTTTCAAAAACATGTTTCAAAATAAATTTTGCCAAGAACAAACTTAAAATTATTTCGCCGAAAAAATATAAAATGTATATTTCATTCTACAGTTACTGTCACACACATTAAAAATCACTGATGTTGGATATGGTAGTGACATTGCTTTCACAATCATCTGTTGAATAGTGTCAGAGATTCAATGTGGCTAAATAAAATGCAAAAATGAGAACTGATCCAATTCTATTTACTAGGTAGTAATGCGTGATTAACAAAAGCATAAATGTGAATAATTATTTCGTACGTTCTTACACTGCATAATCAGTATTTTCTATCGAGAGATATTATATATATTTTCTATCGAGAGAGTGTTTCATCCTTCACAACCGAATTAAATACTTAACATTCCGCCAAGTGAGAGAGAAAAGACGTTCTTGAAACATTGCGCAACTATTTTATTTATTTATTTGTAACCAAACTAGGAAAAGAACTAGAACAACTATAAAATACTCGTATCTTCCTTAAAACTCCACCTCACCCATAGCGACAGGGCCTCGAGCAATCGCTGTCCAACAGAGTAGTAAAAAAGATAAAAAAGAGAGGGCGGTCTGCAGAAAGTGGTCGACCTTTTTAACCCTTTCAGAAGCAAAATGAAGATCCTCTGTAAAAGAGAAATATAAGGTTTCCAGAAGATGAATTGTTCCTTAAAGTTAGTACAATACTTCTGTGTACATTTTTAAAATTTATTTTTTACCAATTCCCGAGGAACTCCAAGCAAAATCCCAAACATACTGTTTGAAGCTCCACCGCGTCCGGAGCGACCGGGTGTCGAACAGTCGCTAGCCAACAGGGTGGCCGGGAGGGGCAGGCCGGCATGCAGGAGGAAGGTGGTCGATAGCGGACGGTGGCGGCGGCGGCGGCGGCGGCGGCGGCGGCCGAAGGCGGGCGGTGGCGGGCGGCGCGCGGTAACCAGGCCGGCGATTACCTGCTGATTACTCGTGGCGGTAATAGGGGCTGACGGCCGCCAGATGGCGGGCCCGAAAAACAGCAGCGGCGGCCGCAGTGATTACGAAGTACGCCGAGTTCGCATGACCGCGGCAACCGCCCGCCTAGCCGTTGTGGGCGGGGAGGGAGGGAGAGCGGGGCAAAATGCGGGGAGACGCCGCCGGAGCCGAGAGAATGGGAGCGATCGGCGGCGGCGGCCTCCAGGGCCCTAAACGCGTGTGCTAACAAGAGAGGAGCAGATGGAACACGCCGGGTAAATTTGTCGGTTTTAGGTGCCTTTAGTTTCGCCCAGCGTTTGCCGAACGTCATGATTGCCGAAATAAAACTAGACGAACTAGTACGCCCATCGTGAGAGAGGAGAAAGGCCTGAGTCGTGTTGTACACTGTCTAAGTACGATATATTTACAGTCAGCTATTTAGCTTAAAATACGACATGTGCATTTAGAGCAGATGTTCTTAATTTGTGAAGTGTGATATCCCAGGCGTGGTGCAAAAGTATTTGATACTGAGAGTCTATTGCGTGTGGAAATAGTCTACAGTTGAGTATTGAAGGGTTCACACCTAGACTGGAAGCAAATATATGGTGACAAATCCAATCGAAAATCAAAAATATGTGTATCTGAAAAGCAAGAGTTGCGTATTAGATAATTCATGTATAGTCACTTCAGGCATTCAGAAAAGAGATCAACAAATTCTGATTTTCAAAGAATTATTTGGTATTCTCAGAATGCATATGAACATCATCGTATGCGTTTCTTAAAAAGATATTTCAGGTTATTTTCTCACAACATCCATAAATTAGAATTAATAATTTACAATAAATTATGTATTTTCTTTCGGATTTGTGCCTTCAGAAAATTTGAGAATAGCTACCAATTACGGGCAAATTCTTTCCTGGCATTGCAACTTATCTCCGTCATTTTACCTACCAGGAGCAATGAATGCAAATGAGAAACATCAGAAATAAAATTTCTTCTTCGCTCCAGGTAAGCACAATCTTCAGCGAAACTACGTTTTTCCTTCATTGCAGGCAAAAGAAATGACGACCATTTGGATAATTGTAGCCACTTTCCACCCACTTATAGACAAGGCTAGCAGTTACGAAACATGTTTGTAACTATAGGGAGTGATACATTTCCTACAAGTCACAAAAAAGTAATTTCTAGAAATGAATAAACATTCACTTCGCAACTATGTAGAGCACTTCTGCAAACTTTCATATATGACCACTCGGAAAAAGACTTTCGAAAAATAATTGAGCGATAATCATTGAGACACATTTGTGGTAATAAAATGAGAGTATACGTATGCGTCATGTGTGATTTGCATTCGAGTATGGTAAACCTAATACCTGATCCGGATTGACAAGAACTGTAATAACAGATCGCAATAAAAAGTTTTAAAAAGAAAAGCATTGCAAAACTACCCATAACAAACAAGCATTACATAACAAATAATTAGCATAATAAACATTTGCATACAAAAAAACTATTATCAGACAAAAAGCATTACTATGTTTCATACCATAAATATGCAAAGGTACTGTAATAACAAATTGAAAATGACACATCCAAACTTCAAACTCTATACAAACTGATAACTGAAAGGAAATAGGAAACGCAGTGGTGCCTCAACAGCGCGTACTTCATCGTATTTTTATTACGGTTACGTAATAATACAATTTTATAATTTGTCCGCTACTAATACCTCAGACTTCTCTTGAACACTACCAAGTGGGTAAGATTATAAAACATTCACATTTTTAATTTTTGAATATTCAAAGTTTTAAAGAAAATGTGGGCAATAGAATTCAGGGAATTGTCCTCAAATTCTCAAGATTTGGTTCAAAACAACACGAAAATACTAAGATTTCGAAAATACCTACGCGAAATATTTTAAAGCTCTGATACTGAATAATAGATTACATTAAAACAAATATTTAGCTTCAATAATGTAGTTGTAGGAAAGGGTTGAAACATTTTGAACTTTTGAAATTTTCAAAATTTCAGTGGATTTAATGAAAATTGCATCTACACCATTTTATAAATGCATTGACTCCGATTTAAGGAAACTATTTTGTTTTGCAGCCTTTTTTTAATGAAAGTGTCCTGGCTTCATAGCAAGTACTCCGAGTACGGTCGAGCAATACGGCTAGATCGATCGGAGGATATCCACCTTGACAGACGGCCAGACTAATTCTTTAAAAAATCTTTTTCGGAGTCAGGGACTCCTTAAACCTATATTTTCGTCCAAATCCCTACATCCATTTTTTGCAGCATAACATAACTTTCTCCACGCTACTTTACAAAAAGTAAAATCAGAAAGCATATCCAGAATTGCGCGAATCCAGTAGGCCAATTTGCCAGGCCACAAAGCACGCAGTCACACTAGCATGCCCTTGACGAGGATAAAAGGAAGGTGTACTTTATCACAAGTTCTGAATCGGTGACCTAATGCCCTCCGATGGTTTATAGCCGTGACTACCGCCAGACACTGTCTCCCACTTCGCATCGGCTAGGTCAGGTTGTCAGCTCTTCAATGCCGCCATCGCAATTCCTACATTCCAGTCAGTGCATCACAATCACCCTAACCATTATCTTACGAAAACAGTCCCCGTCACTAGCACTACCAGCAACGGCAACATTCCCATCATCATCTATTATCTCCTCCAACACCACATCTGCTATTATCGCCTCCAACACCACAACAAGCACCGCCCCTGCACCATCAATTTTCACTACCGTCAACTCTTCCCCATCACCAAAACCTCCACCTTCACACATACCACTTACCAGTTCTGTCACCCCAAACTTTATTGCCGCAACGATTACAATTAACAACACATCAACACACTCTAGTCACTTACTTCACTGATATGCCATCAAGCACCCAGTAGAACGTCAGTAACTTCAGTGGACCAATTGCGCATTACATCCTAGAGCCAGAACCACGATCGCCAATCCTTCGAATATCCACCATAAGGATCTTACCGACAACGTTGTGCTCACCATCAACCGTCACTCGTACGCACCATTCAGACCCGCACCAACACCCCGCCACCATCATCACCCGCTCCACCACTGCCCAACCGCTGGCCTAATGACGGCCGTGTTATGGACCGGCCAATTCAACACATAACGAGCCTATTCTTTTTCCGAGTGCCTCCGTCTCTCTCTCTCTCTCTCCTCGCCACCGGCAGCGGTGTCTCCTTCCCTCTCCCTCTCCCTCTCCCACTCCCCCTTTCCGCCAAGTCGCCACGCCGCCGCACCGCGCCGCGCCGCGCCGCACCACTCCGTGATATCGCAAAACGAAGAGTGCGCGCCCGGGATACTATATATATTTTATATGGCGGCGGTGGCGGCGGCAGAAAACACGGCATTGTTTGCAAATCCTCGCGGGCTCGTTAGTCGCGCCCCATTGTTTTTGGCACTTGTAGCGGCGGCTGCGCCCTTGTACGCCTCAGTGGGTGGTGCGGGAGGGAAGGGCGGAGGGAGAGGGCAAGGAGGAGGGGTGAAGGAGGGAGGAAGAGATGAGGGAGCTCAGAGGGCGAAGGAGGGAGCCCACGATTGCGTGGGCGGTAGAGGTGGTTTGCAAAGGCCACGCGATGAGGAACAGGAAAAAAAAGTGAAGTTGTTGTATATGAATGGGAATGACTGCGAGAAAAATGCTTTTACTTAAATGAGTACTGGCATGTCGAAAACAGCAAATTACAATTGAGGCTGTTGAATGAAAGTAATCACAACTTCTAAAACACTTCTGCAATGAAAGACACGCATTTAGTTTACAGTCACAGTTTTTAAGGAATTAGATAAGTAATTGCACAATTCAACAGTGCATTCTTCAAGAACTGACAATTTATTATTATTATTATTATTATTATTATTATTATTATTACTATTATTATTATTATTACAATATTTTAATTTTTTTCTTTCTTGTGGTATTGATTTTGCCTTCCTGAAGTCTAGACATTATCATGAATCACCCCGCGATACTCGTTTACTGGTCTGTTGGGGCTCTAACAAATCGATCTAAAAGATACTCTGAATTTAATAAACGAATAAATGAGTCAAGAAAAGGTAAATGTACTCTGCAAAAGTGAAGTTTGAAACACTTAAGACTAACTAAGTGTTCTGTAACTTTGAATTCATATCTGGAAGTGAAAAATGAAGCATTTGATGACTCGATAAAATTGAAAATCAGGTGTCACAACGATTTGGATTTTTGGAAATTTGTAAAGTCATTGCTGACCCCATAATGAAACTAGCAGTACTAAGGAGTTTCATAGGTCCTCTTGAATACAGCTAATAGTCAATTTTCCATAAATTTTAAAAATTGAGAAAGGATAAAAGAGAACAAGAATATATAGTATGCAGTCTTTATGCAGCATTGTTCTAAGCATTGTATTGTTTGATAATCGTATTATTTCAAATCATTTAAATGACTGATTAATGTAGTATAATGTACATTTCCTCCGAAGATCTTTCAAAACTCACTCTCCCGCATAGATACTGGTCTCAGTTATGGTTTAACTCCCACGGGATGGTTTTTAGGTACTTTGAAATTCTCCTGACCTTTTCTGAAATAAACATGCATGAATTAAACACTTGCGAAACCTGACTTTATTCAAAGACGAGGAGTGGAAGAAACGAGGAAAGTTCATTTTACAGCCAGGGAGCCACTGGACGCCGGAACGTGTAACCTTCCCTCCCCGCCAGCTGCATTCGAATCAAAAGCTCAAGCTCGCGCCTAGTGCACCGCCCACCCACGCCGCCGCCTCCCCTCCTCTTCCCTTCCCCTCCCGCACAGAGCGGCAGCCCAAAGCGCACCGCAGCAGGGGCGGCCGCCGCAACGGCAGCAGCGGCAGCACCGGCGCGAATGAAGACGTCCGCCGCGATCTCGCCAGTCACCAGCGCGCCCAGTCATCAGCTTAATTAATTAGCGGCGGCGGCGGCGGCGGTGGTGGCGGTGGTGGCGGTGGTGGCGGTGTGCACGGCGCGACGCCGCCGCTGCCTCCGCTTCCACCCCCACCTTCGCACTCGCTCGGCCGCCCGCCCGCCCACCCGCGCAGATAAATGAGTCCGCGATAAGCGCGCGTCCGCCCCCGCGCCCGCGCATCGCTCGCTGCGCCCTCGCACTGCAAATGGACTCGCCGCCGCCGCCGCCCTCGCGGGCGAGGAGCAAATTGCGCGCGCGGGGAACGAGGTGTCTGCGCGGGTGGGACGGAGTAGGGGTGAGGGAAGAGATAAGATGCGCGGAGCACGGGTGAAACGAGACGGAGAAGTAAACTTGGATGAAACGTACAGTCCAACTGCTCTCGTTCGAACTGATGCTATACTTTTTTCACGACATTAGGTTATTTTTACACCTCCTGCCTTATAAATGAATCAGTGGTAAATGGAAAGCATTGGTAAGTTAACAGTGGTAAGCACAAGTCTGAGCCCATGAGCCCCGTTGAGAAGGACGTTCGCGAATTAATTAAAAATATTCATTTTATAAAGCAGGAGGTATAAAAGTGACCTAACCTCATGGGCCACTTTATAGAAAACGAAGTATAACAGCAAGAAGATTCGAATTGGAGACGTTGCGAATTATAGCTTTTGTCGTAAATGATTGCGGTTGAGCTTCTTCGGTCACGAAGTATTGTTAAGTCGCACACGCGCAGTTCGGAGCTCAAGTAAGAATAGAAATTAAAATTAGGAAAATTTATGAAATTCGTATGAAGCAAAATATTGTTTCCATAACTCCTCTATATTTTTTTTTCAGGAATTTGGGAGTCTAATACTTTTCAATTGCTTAAAGGAAAATCAGTTATAACGAATATGGCAGTAACATAAACATATTGATCAGCACTTTCTTAGTGGTGCTAAATGTGTTCATATTCTCTTTGAAAAATGTTTAAAAAAAGGCTTTGCGTTAATACATGATCGTTTACAACAGGGGATTGTCAAGAAATCAAACTGCTCTGTACGAACAAAACACATGTCTATTATCATTTGTAATTGTCATATAAAGTGAATAAAATTACAAAAATAATCATTACTTAAACACTTTTTCTCTCTAATTTATCAGGATGCAAGTACTTCAATGAGAGGACGTACTACGGAATGAAAAAATATTAACCCAATTATAATTATTTGTTGCAGATGAGCAGGGTACGCGGGAACGCGATAATCACTAATATTAAATATTTAACAGATCAATCCTGGATTTAAAAAGAGTCCAAATTACAGTAAACGTTATTATGTAGAAAAAAGATACGCCAATCACAGTAGCACTTACTTACTTTAAAATGCATTTCCATTTGTAGCAACTTCTTGCACACTTATCCCAAACGATCCTTGATTCCTTTCAAGATCAATCAGTTGATTTTTGTTTTCGTTTTTCACAAAAAACCTTCTACCGGCAGGTTGGCAACAGCGAGCGCCGCCCACGCCGGGTCAGCCAGCAGAGCGCCAAAGGCGGTGGCGGCAACGGCGACGGACGTGGCACGGAGGGCGGGGGGGGGGAGGCGGGAGCGGCGACTCAACAGGTCTCCATGCTAATGCGCGAATCGAGCAGACGCCGCCTCCGCCGCCACCGCCGTCTCTTTTCTTGCCGGTGCGTCGCGCGGCGGCGCCAATTCCGAGAATGCCTCGTCCGCAGAAGAAACGGCAGCGCAGAGCACGAGCCAGCAGAAGACCAGCACAGACGCGCCTTCAGCAGCAGGATTGAGACAATGGGATGAACCATACAGGAAAGACCGTATGGCTCTCCTCTATGGATGAATTACACAAGAACGTAAGAACCCCGATCCCCCCCCTTTTTTTTGGGTGGTAAACCAACGGTAGGACGATCGAAACAAATGGAAAGAAACATTCAAGGACAATGAGAAAAATGTTCGAGCATGTTTACGAGGGACATAAGACTACTTACATAGTGAGGGAAATGAGCGAAGTGAAAATGTTGAAGGGTGGAAGATAAATGAAGGACCCTCTGGAATAAAGGAACAAACACAAAAAACAGACATGAAGAAAAAACACTCGGATAAAGTAGTACAAACACGGAGAATATGAATGCGGATAAATAAGAGAAAAATGTTAAATATGATTATCTCTAAGAGTTAGCCAACACTACACACAAAGCTGCAAGTTTCGTAAATTTTCGAGAACATGAGAAATAAGTGTTTCAAAATACCACACCAAGAACTCGAAGAGTTTCATGCGTATTAAGACAAAAAAATTAAAATCAAGATAATCTTTCGAATGAATCGTTATGTTTCTCATAGCAGACAGATAAACCTGAAGTGACGGCAAGTACACAGCGTGTTACTGGGTAAGTGGGTAGAGAATACACAGCGTGTGACTGGGTAAAAGTATTGAAGGAAGGTTAGTAGAGAATATGACGTACCAACGCAAGTCGATAGATATGAAGGAGAGAACGTAGAAGCAGCAGAGGAGGATTGGAGAGGAAAATCCAAGATAAACGTGAGAGCCGGGACGAACGAGGAGGCAAGGAACGCCAACGAGAAGGAGAAAGCGTGATCGCAGGCGGGGCCAGAGCAGGAAAGAGACGAGACGAACTCTCAAAGGACGATTCTGCCGGAGCACAAGGCCGCGCAGAGGGCGACGGGAAGACGCTGAAAGCAGCAGCACGGGCTGCGCAAAGGCGAGCGCGCGCGCGTCCTGCCGCGCCGCGCAGCGCTGTCAATGGGAATTCGACGAAAAACGAAGGGCTCCAAAGCGTAAAGCTCAGGGACGGCCACTCGGGCGACACAAAAACGCACACCACGATGGAAACGGCCACAAAAGAGGTGACGCCCAGGGAAAGCGCATTCAACAAATTCGCACCCAGCCCAGTTGTAACGTTGAAGTACCATTGGACTGAACTCCAATATTACACATGCAATATTCCAATTTTATATATTCTTGCTAACCGAAGAATACGTATGTATCTTACGTCTCGCTATTCACAAGCAATAAAAATGAGTTGTTCGCATATTCACACCTATTAATTTAAAATCAATACTTCAAATAAGCGATGTTTTTTGAATACTTACGACTGGAAGATATAAATTAATCCTCAAAATAAAACAAATCAACCATTTGTTCCAACAGAAACAACGTAAATGTCAGGTAATGAATCAAATAAACAGCCTGTAAAAAATTCACATTCTATCAATGGATGCACCAAAATGAACTGATAGATCACACTACTCCTATTTCATTCGCTTATTTCAAAAATGGGCAAAATTGTAGTGCCAAATACTAGTAATATTATTGTATGATAAGAAGTGTAAAATATGTATTTAATCCTACATGTCTACGAAACCTAATATTCTGCTTTGGCGGTAACTAATTTGCAACCATTGACTTAATAATATCCAAGCAATGTAGTGAACTTTGATATGTGTTCTTCTCACACATATCTATTAGATAGACGAAGAATCGGCTTCTGAATACCAACAAACTGCTGGCGGTGTGTTTTTCTGATTCAGCCCAGAGACAAACTACAGTTACAACGGAAGAAGCGCGGGCCGGCTGGGGAGGGCGGTGTCTGCGGCAGCGGCGGCGGGCGCGCGCGCTGAATGGAATTATTAAGCGAGGAGCGGCGCGTGAATGACACCTGGATTAAAGAGGCGGCGGAGGCGGCGGTCGCCCGCGGCAAGGTCCCTCCCCGCTCCGCCCCGCTCCTCCTCGCCCCGCCCGTGCCGCTAACGAGCCGCGCGCCGAGCCCTTCGCGCCCGAGGGCGGGGACGGTAGCCGAGGTGGTGGCGGTGGCGACAGAGGCCGCAGCCGCGCGGGATGGAGATGAGACAGAGGCGGAAAAGGGACCGGAGGCAGTACTGGGAGAAGCAGTAGAGGCAAAGGCGGGACCGCGCGGAGCTGCAGTGGCCACGCGTCGGAACAATGGTGCGGTGGAGTGCAGAAGAGGAATAGTGAAGAAGTATAATAGTGCAGAAGAGGAATAGTAAAGGACGGGGAAGGGACAATGGAAGGACGGTGGAAGGACGGCGGAGGAGCAGTGGAGGGACGGTGAGTCGACGTAAAGGTTCGGAGAATGGACAATGGAGAGATGTAAGGGGAAGGAGAAACGGTGGAGAGACTGTGGATGGACGGCGGAGAGACGATAAAGAGTCGGTTTAAGGATAAAGGGACGGAAATAGCTAGAGGTGACGAACGGACGGAGGATAGATGGTGGAGAGGAGAAACAGAAGAGGACAGTGGAGTAGGGATGGTGAAGAGACAGTGGGATAACAAAGGAAGGGCGGGGAAGACAGTAGATAGGCGAATAGGGATGAAGAAGAACGGCGGAGAGCCGAGAGAGGTCCAGCGGTGGAGGGAGGGAAGCGGGGAGGAGTTTGTGGAGCGGGGTGACCTCGCACTGCGACGGCAGTGGATCTGCGCGACGGTGCTTTTATACGAAGGGGTGGCTGTTGAGGCAATGTCGAGGCCGAGGAACGTAGCAACGCGCCGCAACGAGACAAGGCGACGGCATGGCGGTGGTAGGCGGGGATGTGTGTGGAGCCGGGCGACAATGAAACGGCGCAGAGACGTGAGAAGATGGAGCGGGAAGGGGCCGTCGTGGATAGGTTATGTAGGGATATTGGCGGAGCGGGCTGCGAATATTTTTTTGGCACTCAGCCAAAGCATATGGATAAATGGAACACGCATGGAATGCACGCATTTAATCAAGAAGAAACACTTCGGCAGTAGTTGCGACAGGAAAACGAGTCAAGACAAGCCGTATCTGTATTTTGATATAAAATGAGTTAGAAATTTCGCGTGGGCAAGACGTGGGGAGGATTTATGCAAATCGCAGAAGACGAAAGCCGGGGATTGGCTGTTGACTTCGAAATGCGTGAGCAAAGCTGGGCAAATTGGTCGTATCAAATTTGCAATTGTTTTGCTAACTTAACCCAATTCTCTCAACACGTGAAACGTTTTGAATCATTATATTTCACATTCTGCAGATGATACATTTATCATTTTGCTTTAGCAGTTTGAAAAAAAAAAAAGTACTCGCTAGAGAGGGTGGGTGCTAGTGATTGGCGCTGCACCACTCTTGGTCAAGGCGGTGATACCTATGGTGGTGGCTACCGGTGCAGCCCCCGCCCTAATGCTGAAAACTGCGCGCGTGAACCACAAGAGTATTCACGGCAGGTGCTATAGTATGGAGCCGGTGGACAATCACGGGGGTGAACAGGTTGCTTCAATAAACGCAAACACCGATTGCTCGTTCATAGAATCATGATAAAACAGGGTCCTACTAAGAAAACTGATACAATAGAATGAACCACAGTGAAAAATAACCGCTTAGAATTTTTTCTTCGAGGTATAGCGAAATATTAATTGCTTAGCAATTGCAAAGCGAAACGCTAACTCCCACAATTCATTAAAGAAAAAAAATTATGTTTAGATCACTATCCAAAAATTTCAAAGGTAAATTTAAATAATAAATTCTCACAGTTGGATGCGTCAAGGTTTAAAAATGTAT
The DNA here is from genome assembly GCA_031308135.1 of Acheta domesticus. Classification (NCBI taxonomy): domain Eukaryota; kingdom Metazoa; phylum Arthropoda; class Insecta; order Orthoptera; family Gryllidae; genus Acheta; species Acheta domesticus. The sequence goes on from JAHLJT010000631.1 coordinate 65,014,805, forward strand.
TACAAGTAGATCATCGAATGACGATGACTTTGACAGAATTGTTCATAAACAGCAATTAAAGTTTACAAAATGCGAGCATTGCGATATGTTCCGCTGCACTTGAAATATTCCTACAAAGCAAACATAAATATTTAAAAATAATCATTCTTCATTTCTGTTTAATTTTCTCTAGTTTATTCATATTGAACATCTTTTTTTAATCTTACCGCTATCATAGCTGATAATTAAGTCCGCAGGTTCTGAAGTACTATTGCAAATTGTCCACAAAATATCTATCTCCACATCGTAATGCACCAATTTCGGAAGATAACTCCCTCACCCACACCTGCTGTAGCCGCGAGATAGAGCGTGGCAAATCCGCTCGTTCGTACGGCAATTTTCACAACCTGAACGGCGTCGTCGACTCCGTAAATCACATTCGGGGATCTCTTACGAAGGCGTGACAGACGTACCCAAGCGTAAGGCGCTCCACCACTTACAACACGCAACGCGTGTGGGGAGAGATGAGGGAGCGGGCGGGCCCAGTAGCCGACCCAGGTGGAAGCCATCAGCAAGGAATCAGCTGCCGGCAGAGGGCGCGACCGACCGACCGTCCGTCCGTCGGACCGACCGACCGATCGTCCGTCCGCCCGGCCACTTGTGAAAGCTATCTCAAATAAGGTACACTCATGAACGCGTGAGCTCCAATAAACCTGAAGGATTGCGAGATCTAAAGAAACCGCTTCATTCTGTAGCGCGCCGACAGAACGATGGCATCTCCACGGAGAGGCGGCGCTGGGCGCGCCGGTGGGCGAGAGTCGAGGTTCGAGAGGTGAGAAGCGAGAGTCGCCTCGGCCTACGATCTCGATTACGCAACCCCTTCTTCTCTACTCTCGCTTCTCTATCTCTCTCTCTCTGTCTCTTACTCGCTCTGCTCATGCATCTAGTCACGTTCTTTTGACCATATCGGCGCGGGCCGACCGTGGCCTTGAATGGCCCTCATTGGCAGCACCATTCACTCTCTGTCAAGGGGAGATCACATCAGCAGAAGTTAGGAAAGCAAGAACGGTCGTGCTGCGCCGCGCCGCCACGAAAAACAAGACTCGCGTTGCGCCGATGGAGACGCATGACGTCAATTATACACCTCTGTTTAGCGCGGGGAAGTTCTATAAATGTTCTAACAAATGAGTGTTCTACAAATGTTCTAACAAACGTTCTAACAAATGAACGTGCGAATTCCGAACAACTACTATTTAATAGTTTCCCTATAAATACCAATCGTCGGCATCAGTAATCTCGGCAGTTTTGCGATATGTACTTTCTCATTCCTTCGCTCCCCGGCTACGCTCAGTGTAGCATCGGTTCGTTCAGCGGCTAATACGTGATCAACCCAACAATACATCCAGGTCGTAATTACTAATTGCCAAAGCTCAATCACATTCCTATATATTTGTTGTTTAATAGAGTACTATCAATATTGCTACTAAGGCTCACTTATATTCCCATTAGCATAACTTTGAAGAGAATACTCCATTTAACACGTAAGATAGTCGTACATCAGAAAACAAAGATAAATGCAAACATTAAATTTCCGAAGAGTTTATTTTAAGACATCAATAGCTTTTAGAGTTCTTTAAATCACGTTCGAAAGCAAAATGCCTTATAAAATAACCAAATTATTCCACCAAATTCAAAAATGTGTTGAAAATGAATAACAAAATATTGAAGGACATATTTATAAAGGTAGATGAAAATAATGATTTAGATGTTAATATCATTCTACACAGAACAGTCAAAAATCTAAATCTAAGAGAGAAAAGTTCAGAAACATTACACTTTTTTGTTTTGTTTTGTATATTAAAAACTATTTGATGTGCCCAAGTTTGTAACTACAAAAAGATTTCTCATTACTTCAGAATTTTATATACCCGCAAAGAACACATCTAAGCACGGTAATGGACTAAAATAAGAAAGTGGTAGCGAACTCCAGTAGACGATATGTTCGGAAAAATCTTCGCTAATGTTTGTATAAAATCACCCGACAACATCCTCCACGGCGAAATGTATAATCACACCATCCAACAGCAGCTTTTCTGCGATCCCTAAAAGAGCAGATAACTCATCTTCTGCGGAGCAACGAGGGCCTTCCGGCGCCGTTACAAGTCATGCCCCCCCCCGTCAGCTCCACTCTCGACTTCTCCCCGCAGTGTTCTTTTACTTGTTGTCCGCCTCCGCTTTCCACAAAAGGATCGAACAAATTGGAAGCATCCTGCTGCATTCCGTCTCCATTACACCGGCGGAGAAGAAGGGCAGCCCCTGCGTCCATCGCGGCGCCTTGCGACCGGACGGAATTGCTCACTTTGAGAGCAGCCCCCCTGCACGTCTGCTCTAGAAGCAGACGGACAGGTCTTTCTTCTCCGCTCCCAATGACATACGGTTGCTAGGTGTTTCCAAACGGCTGGAAACGCTTGCGAACGAAAGAGAAGCTTTACGAGATGCGGACTGACCAACATATTGTCAATACGATCTGCCCGATTAAAGGAAACCGAATTTCGATCAGCAAGTTGATATTTTCATGTGGTTTCGGAATAATAGGGAAGCAAATAAAAAATTCACCCTGGAATGGCGTAACAGTTACATTAAGCAATGATATTCAAGTTAGTTATCAGTTTGAATTAACTGACAACAAAACAATTCCAAAAAATATCCACACATATCTAAGAACGAAATATATTTATAGGACTATATGAGATAAAATTTACACGATAGGGCTTAGTTTCTTGAAATCACGAAATTCGCAACACACGAAAAATTCAACATTATGTTAAAATCTAGTGGTCTCGTATCCTTGTTGCAATGGCACGACTTATACGAGCAATACCCAACCCCCCACAGCAGTTTCACTACCTTCCCCGGAGATGCAAGCGGGATCCGCATCATAAGGTCACTCCCGTCGCAACGCGTTTCCGCTCTGCGAGCACGCGCTCCCCGCCCCCGGCCCCGCCCCCTCTCCCGCTCCACGCCGCTCGGGGGCCTTTTATCCCGCGCGCATTAGACACCATTATCTGGCGGCCGCCGTGAATGCCGCCCTCATTACCATACGCCTTATTCCCCTATCGGCGCGGGCCTATCTCTAATTTCAACACCTACTGCGCCATCCATCACGGGTCGCTCCGAATCCGCGAGCGATGCCGCCCGCCCGCCAGCCAGCCCATTCGCCGGGATGGACGGACGGCTGGGCGGCCGGGCGGCCGCGAACCGCTGGCCCGGCAGGGGTGACCGGCGACTGATACAGGCCACGTCTGGCCCGTTACAAACCACAATACTTTTTTTCGAATTATTCACTATATTTACGATTCTACGTGTCTCAACGTAAGCCTATTATCGACTGTATCATCAATGCATCTTCTAATGAGCGTGCTGAAAGTTTATTTTAATTAAATACTGAAACATTGAATTTGATCCCACACAAAGGTTTTAAAAGACGCCCGGAATAGCGCAGAATAATTGGGTGGGCTGGGGATACAGGGTTCGAATAACGCGTAAGGAATGGATATTTTCACATTCATAATGACTTCGATGGCAAATGCATATGCAACCACCACGATTCCTGTAGGATACGGAACTAAATGGCGCAGAAGAAAAAGACGAAGTATGTATTACAAATCTTCTGTTAAAAATACTCTTTTTGTTTTAATAATTGGATATTAAAAACGTTTTTTTTAATCGAAGGATGTGTCTTCAAAAAACGAAGATAATTTCAGACATTCAGAATAAAATAAATCAGTACAATAGTTCAATACGTAAACCTGAGATACACAAGAGAATGTAGTACTTTAGTAGGATTTGAAGTTTATTATCATCTCAACAAATGAATAACATAAATCTAGAAATAATAAAGGATATTTTAATTTCGTAAATGCGTTTGGGACCAATTTTGTCAGATATATTTGCAATGTCACATTTTTTCACTAATGGTTGATTTATTGTGAAGTTCAGTTGGAAATTTGCGCACATAATAAAACGATTAATACTTTGGTAATATTAAAATTGCCATTCTAATAAAAATTCCTAAATGCATTGCGCAGTAAAGAATATTTCTTTGAAAATAAAATAGAAGTGGTAAACGTAATGGGTATAACAATCAAATATGGTACTGCATTTTCCATTGTCTACTAACACAGTAGAAATAAAATTATCTTTCGCGATTGGAAGTTAAACATCATTAAAGATAGGATAGAATGAACTCCATAGTTTTTTAACACGCTTTTTTCAGCATAGAGTCAATTATCACCTGCGCTTTCAATGCCCAGTTCTTTTAGTTTCCCATTACAATAAACGGCAGCTCTCACCTAGAGCGCTCATTCATTAGTCTGGCATTCTCAACAATCATTAATAAACAAAGATGAATAATAATCCGGAAGCAAGAAAGAAAATCTGCAAGAAAAGATACATAACAAATCATAGCTTGAACAACATTATTACTTTGATGACGGGTAAGGTTAAAAAATCCATAGATGTTAAAACACGCGTAGAAGTTCAGAAAGAAAAGGCTATTGTGATGGTGAAAATAGCATACAGTAAAAAAAAAGTAGTTAAATTGCAATCATCTCACTCTTTCTCTCCGTACAAAACATTAGATCTTCATCAAAGCAGATATGAGTGTAAATAGACAACAAAAGTAGCGAATAAAATTACGTGTTTGTGTAATTTCTAGACTTTCACGGGATTTATTCAATCTAATAAAAATCCATCAGTATCATGCTTTCGTTGAAACTAACCCAACATACGATATTCTCTCAACCACATATGGCAGATACCTTTATCATTACGCAATACGATGAGTGACTTCATTACTGTATAGAAGGATGATTCTTGCAGAAGTGATTTATGAGAGATATAACGATGGTTTTCATTTAGAATTAATGATTATGTCCAAAGGTTAGTGCCGTGTCCTTTGGGTCGAATAATCGCTCTATGAACCACTAGCGTTGACTTCCGCATACAGGCACATGCAAGAAAGACAATCGAAAAGTCATATGCGATCGCCTCGGTCGGTCGCTCATTTGCATGATCTTCGCCGCCGCAATCGCCTGGAGCAACTAATTACCCACCGCCCCACAGTGAATACACATGGTGCCGAATGCGCGCATACAATTCTGCTACATTTTCTTAAATAAGATATCTAAACATGTAAATACTACAAATAATGTAATCGATATATGTAATTGTTCCAGGGCCTAAATTCCCGAGACGATCAGGGTATTTCTGAACCTCCCCAGTGATTCAGTGAACAAGTGCTCAGGTAATCCCTTGTTTCCTTCTTGACACTTTAGTTCCAAAACTTCATTATTCGCTCTGTGATAACCTGCTGTAGACACACATGCATCAAGAACATAATCGCAGGAGTGACAGATACATCAAGGAGCGCAACATTCATATCACCGAAATGAGTTGCAATCCGCTTCTTTCAGCAACGCTATCCAACGCAGTCATTGTATTTTCTATTGCAAATGTATTTTCCGTGCAAAATTTTGCTATTTCCCCTAACTTCTTTGGGTCCAGATAGGTTCAGTGAGAAGCAGCGGCTGCGTGTCGGCTGACAGAGGAACGGAGTGCGGGTGTAACGAGTGGTTAAGGGCGTTCGTGATGCGTCAACACGCACGATTCCTCATGCCGCGCCGCGGCGTCTCAACGCGAACGCAGCCGCCACCGTAGTGCCGCCGCCACCGCCACGACACACAACCAAGAGAATAACACTTTTCGTGAAGTGCAATTTTCGAAAAAGGATCGCAGGTCAATTCTTTTTCAGTTTCACTCAAGGAAATGATTTTCTATAGTTTTCGGGATCCTTAAGTATGATTAATATCACGTTACTTGGGTGTGTGTTTTATTTAATTGTATTATTTCATAGTTTATTCTATATATAGGGAGTTCTGAAGATGAGGAAAACTTCAACTGCTAAGACTGTAACATCGTAATACAATGTGAATACAGATTTTTATTGTGCAAGATTACTTCTCTTTTACGCCTATTACTTCTGTAGTTCAATTTAGATGTTTAAAACGTTATTATTTACGGAAATGACTATACAATATTTTATTCTTCAGTGATCAAGTAAGAATCGTGGAAAAATCATTTTCGTTACTTTACAAACGTTTTTAGGACTTGGTGAAAGCATTTCTGTAAATTGCTAAAACCCCAAAAAGTGTGAACAATGACGTCACAATTTAATTATGTCACTGAACTTACAGATGATTTGAGACAGACTATTCACTCGAAAAATACATTTCAAAAACTTATTTTTAATTCAAATTAATAACGGACAAAAATATTTACATCCTCCTTACAGGCTATTTGTGCCTCTAACCGCAGGAGAAGAACAACTCTAAAATGCGTTTTCTTATAATAGTTCGATTTAAATTTTTACTTCCAAACTCATTTCGATTTTAATTCAATATCAGTGTGTCAATAAAATTTACTCGAAAATTCTGAAACACCAGTTAACATTCATTATTTTGTCCGTTCATCAAGATACCTGAAATAAACACACATACGTAAAACAATGAGAAGACCAAAAGGCATTTCGCTAACGAAGCGAGACGACAACCAATCCGTTAGCCAAGGCCTTCCTGCCGGGCCTGTAGTGGCGCGTGTTTGCACATTAGGGGCGCTAACTCGCCGAGAGCGGCGGCACAAGAAAGCAACGCCGCCTTAAAAATTAGCAGAGCAGTCGTTAACCGAGCAATTAGTCGGCGAATGTCGGCCGCAATTACGCCGCGGCGGCGGCGGCGGCGGCGGTGGAAGAGACGGTGGCGGTGGAGGCGGCGGCGGCGATGGCGATACCGCTGTCCGTGGCAATGGCGATAGCAATGGAGATGTGGCAGGAGACGGAGAAGACTTGATAACTTTTTGAAAATAGTGAATTTTTTTATTGTGGCTTTTGAAAAATTAAAATCAGGATCTTTACCGAGGTTTGTTGCAAATTCCTTCACTCTGCTACCAAGCAGATTGCCTTAGCTGGAAGTCATAGGTAAAAATATAATAATTGGAATTATATTTATTGATGCAGCAGAGTAATAGTACAATGTGACACCAGATAGATACGGAACACTTACATAAAAATAAAAACATGAGGTATGATAAAAATGTACCCCCGTCTACAAAGCCACTTCCGTCAGCTGACAATGCCGAAACGTTCGCTGTAGAGCTATTTCACAGCCCGATGGTACTACTAGTTAAAGGGCTGTTCCCATTCCGATCTCCCCGCAGCAGGAACTGGTCTTCCAAAACACACGAACCTCAGGAAAGTTGCCTCTCCGCTGCTCTGCTCTGCTCTGCCTCAGAAGGCGAGGCGCAGGAAGAGCGCAGATGGTTGTTTCCAGGAATCGCGAAGAAAGGGACGCGTCACGATGTGCAGAGGAGAATTAGTTTCATCCCGAACAAATAAAATTTGCTAGCAAGCGCAGCCTCCCGGAACTTCACTTAATGGCATCCCTCACAAATTCTCCCGAGGCAACCGCTTGCTCTTCCGCCAGCCTGCAAATCATCGTGCAATGTCAAGATGTTCAAATGGAGGGAATGCCAGTGTTTGTACATGAGACTGCTTGCCAATCATCTTGCTTTCAAAAGAATTACGTTAATTAACGTCATGCGGAAAATACTTTTGTTCTTTATAAAAGCACGAGAGTATTAAAATAATGAAATTACCATTATATTTTGTTAGTTCGGAGATGAATGCCAAGCAGAATACCGCTTCTCAAATAAAATACATATATCTTCTTCCGTAACTTTTGTTCTTTTGAATATGTTCTTTTCACAGTTTCACAAGATAATGATTATTTCTTTCAGAGTCCGAATACTGCATATGATTGCATGCCTGCAGGACCGGTTCTACGCAGAAAGAAGCTGGGAGGTTGCATCGTAGCAATTAGTACAGGGAATCTAAAAAACATATCATGATTAGTTAAAGAAAAATAATTACAATTAGAAGTACGCCGTTCCTAAAAGCATACTTACCACATAAATTCGGAGTCACCCAGAGGTGAATAAGCAGCAAATTTCCATCTAGGCAGGTTGATGACTATCTCACAGAAAAAATGTGAAAAATACCTTTGGTAGTCGTTTTTGTAAATCTCTATGTTCCAACCAATGATACTGAAAACGCTCCGTATTCGTATTCGTACAAAATTCTATCGATTGTAGGACCGACTCTCCCGGATTAGATTATTATTACTAAACTACAAGAACTGTAAAGATTGCAAATACCAGAAATAAAAAATACATGCTAGAAGAAATCGAGACGAAAACATTTTAATTAATCACTTCAACCTCAATAATAATACTTGGAGATCTGAGACTTTATGGATTCCCTTCTCTGAACACGATATTGAGCAAAACAAACCTCATTTAATCGAAATATCCCATAACTTTATTGATCTTCTCTTTCTTTACAAGGGTAGGAGAACAATGTCTCAGAAGTGTTCTGACCACCTCCTTCTAGGACTACCCACATCTCAGTAATCTCCGTATTGATCTTATGAAATGGAGGAAACGGCTCAGAAGCCGAAGTTTCGTTCGCAGAAGGGGAGAGAGCAAGTAATCTGGAGAGGAAATCTCGCAAGCCAACGTGTGTAGAACAGCGCCAAATCCATTGTGTCAGCGGAGGAGGACCACCACCACCACCTTTCGGGATTTAACTTACACTCCACCTACGGAACTAATGACCTACGTACTCGTAGTTGACAAGCCCGCAAACAGTGAATACCAATTCATTCTCTTTTATAAACTGGAATTCTTACAAACCCATGTATTCCCCTCCTAGTAGATCCGCCGTGAAAAACGCACAGCGACGACCGGTCGGGAAGATAATTTTGGACATCCCTGGACCTCATCGCGGCCGCGGCAACCGGGGGGCAACGGCCGGCCGCATTTGTCTCGCGTCGCGTCGCGGGAAAGGCTCCCATTTATCCGGGCGCGGGGATCGAACCTCCGGCTCCGGACACGCGGCGGCAGCCCTGCCACCGCCCACCATCTCCCACCGCGATTGTCAGCTGTGATCCGACCCTTGCGATGAGACGATCACTGCGAAGCGCGCCCTCCGGATTGCCGTCATCGTGTACTTCGTTCAATATACTTATGAGTAAACTTTTCTTTTCAATTTGATTGTGCTTTTCATAAGCAATTTTGTAATTTTATTACGTAAAAGTGGGTATGTCATTGATGTAAATAATGTAATACAAAGAGCAATAATTACAGTATTGTGGACAATATTTTCAGTGGTACTACAATTGAACTGTTAACGGCCGACTAAAATTTAGGTTTAGAAATTACTAGCTCAAAGAAATATTCTAAAACAAGTATTTCCATCATTGGGAATATTAAAAAAAAAAGAACAATAACGGTATTATTTTGCAGCTGTGTAAGTAGATCTTCATTCTCGACTGAATAGGGCAAACTGAAATTAAGATTAAGATATTAAAAGAGTGCATTGTTCTTTCTATCGTGTTAGCATGTTAATATTGCTCAGAATAGTAGTGGTTATATATCCCGAACATCCATTGCAGCAATGGAAATAATTTATATATATATATATATATATATATATATATATATATATATATATATAGATAGATAGATAGATAGATAGATAGATAGATAGATAGATAGATAGATAGATAGATAGCTGAGAACATCAACATTAGAGTGCGATTTGTCTCGATAATCTTACATGCATTTGTGAATGAAAGCGCACGGTAGAAATCGACCCCTTCATGAACTTCGTTTTCTTTCATCACAAAATTATTCCTCTCAGATCTCGAACATCGGCATGGCAAATGTATCGAATGTCAGTGTGCGACAACACAAACATTTTCATTTCTCCTTAGTTCTGCGAATATCGAATCACACTACATAGGCTGCCTTACAACAAATGAACGTACATTCACCTGAAAATTGGATAATAAATCACGGATTAACTAATTGTTTCCGGACACTGCAATGGTAATTTTACCCGTTGGTGTAGAAAATACTTTATCCCGGGAGGTGGCGGTATTCCCCCGGCGTCGAATGATGAGATCTGGCACCGACCTACACATTAGGTTAACGGGAATTTCCCCATCCAGGTGACGCCGCCCGCAGAGCATCTCCCCAGCAGGAGTAATCACTAAGCTCCCGTCCGATCTCCCAACAGTAGTGTGTTGCGTGTGTGTAAGTACAGAAAATAGACCAAGGAACAGGGCAAACCGATTGCATGCGGTCCGGATTGTGAGGGTTCTCCTCCGGCATTCGCCTGGTATTGATCGAAGAAACCAAGGAAATCACTGATCGCACCATCTTCGGAACTGTATTCAATTGGATGCACCCTCCACGCAACAGCAGCAGCCGCCGCCGCCGCGGGCCGCGGACAGCCGCGCGAGCGCGAGCGTATAAAACAGCGGCGACGGGCTCGGTTAATTGATAACAGTAAATTAATGACTGGAAGCCGCCCCCTCTATCTGAGGCCCGTCAGATGAGTACAACGGCAATGCATTAATTAAATTCGGTGTGAAACTTGTTTTGTCATTACTCGGAACAGCGGGAGGGATGCGATAGCGGGGGAGGGAAACCCGATAAGTCGCTGTCATTAGCACGGGCCCTGACGGCGCTGCGGCGGCCGCCCGGCCGCCCGGCCGGCTGGGCCGACGCCAGGCACACAGCAGCCCTCGCCCACCCGCGCTGCGATCGCCCACCTCCAATGCGCACTCTTTCCTCATAATAACGATTGTAGACTTTCATTTACGGTGACTGGTTTAGGTGGCTCAGGGCATCAACTGATGTCACAGTAGTGTCACCATCCCAGTCACCCTCTGACTGGGAGGTCCTAGGGTTCGTGGACTAACGGTGGCAGGATTTTCGACACTAGCTAGATAGCTCGAATTCAGGCGCTGCCTGGAGGAGAATTCTAGCGGCCGGATGCTCTGATCGGTTGCTTTTCGTGGTTTCTGTGATCAACACCAGGCGAATGCCGAAGCAGCACAAATAGGCCACAGACCGCGCGCAATATTTCCTTCCTCTTACTTGTCCTATCTTCACCCCTTACAAGCCACACACTTATATGCACTACACTACCTCACAGGACGGGAAAACAGTCGGGAGCTTAGAAATGCTTAGAGCTTGTGGGGATACCGGTTGAGGCAAACCTCGCTAGCCGCCGTGTAAGTTGGTGTCGGATCTCACCATCCAGCGGGAAAAGATCACTGCCACCACCCGCGATAAAAGTACGTACCGGACTAATGACCATAGCAGTTGACGGCCACGGAAGCACTAATCAATCATTTATTTACAATGCATTGTTTTATTTACATTGCAAAACACGGCATTGTTCATTTGAATTACGTACGAGTATATATTCTAACTTGAAACTATATAACATTTCTAAGTGTACTTATCGCTCTACTGCATTTTGACAGCACTCTTCCCTCCCGTTATACGTTCACAACACTGTGGTTTTGCACTTCAGTTCACACTAGCTACACAAACCAGGTTAGATTTTATATCCCAACCACGCCGGCTTGCTGCAATTTGTGTATGACCAACTCAGCGGCGCCTTTCCTCGCAGGGACCATGGTTCAATCCCCATTTGATCCAAGTGGAATTTGTGGTGGAAAAAGCTGGCTCGTGAGGCAATCCCGTTTCTAATGCCGCTCACTCATTTCCATTTTTATGTTCGTTCTTCACCTTATCATAATCATGTGTGTGTGTGTGTGTGTGTGTGTGTGTGTGTGCCGTCATTTCACCCCTCAGTATCATCATCATCATTCATCTTCCCTACCCCCAGGGCTAACAACCCTGGGGAGTAAAAATCGGATCCAGCGAAATGATGATCCCCCTCTGATGAATTGCATGTCCGCATGGTCCATAGTGGTCCGCATGGTCCGTAGTGGCTTGTTCGCAAGAAAAAAATAACAACAACAAAAATAATAATGCCTAAAGTGTAGCGAAATAAATGGAATGAGACATGTTCTGAGACACAGCAGGTACAAGGAAAATCGGCGAAAGTACGGCGACGCAAGATATAGCCGGTGATAAAAAAAACAGATCGTGATATCGGAAGTTGGTCTCTGAACACGTTCAACCTCCTTTCCGCTCTATTTCACTCTTTTTATCTATTTTATTAAGCCCGCTCTCACGTAGATATTTGAAAGTAAATGCAGGTTGTTTGTCATATTAACATGAATTTAGTAGGCATCTACAAATCGAAGGGAATGGTCAGAAATCATGGAACAGTGAAAGGACATTCGACGTATTTGGCTGCACGTCAGGAATATTTGCTCCACGAATGCAGGAAACGGAGTGTAACGAAATTATTCTCCATTAGCCAGAGGAGCAACTAGCGTCCCTGACAAGTGTGTTAGTGCCTTGTTCTCTCATACTATACATCAAGGCGCAAACTGGGCTCGCTGCTATATAACCCCACACAAATTCCCAAAATCATAATAAATATTGTTTTTCAGTTTAAAAAATGTGAGATATAGGTATACATTTCACATTTTTTAAGTCCTTTAGGCATTTTGAAGGGAATCACATGCAGATAATATAGAATAAGAGTTCAGATTATAAATTATTGACGGAGGAAGTTAATTTCCAATATGTTTCACTAGTAAAAAGTGTAATGTAAGAGACTGAGAATCATGAACAGGAGAGTGTAGCTCTTAAAATTCCTTGGAATAGCGGATTATGGGATACGATTCAACTTAAATGATATTTACACGGCGCAATGAACTTAAATCTACGCTACCGATACCAGTGTCTTCACCGACAGAACTGTTAAAGAGGATCTTCTTCAGTGTACACAACTTTTTAACTTTCGAACATCCAATAAAACCAACTGGGTTGAGGTGCGTACCAAACTAACTGCACGTGGTTAGACATACGGGAAGCAATTCTTGTGGTTCTGAACAGCTAGTTGACATTTCATCTGAACCAGTTCAAACGTCCGTAACGGCTGCCGCAAGTCCGACGTGGCGCCTTACAGCGGCAAACTCAAACGCCGCCGCGACGCTCGCGCACGCCTGCCTAACCGAATTTTCCGTGCTCGCTGCGCGCCGGCCGCGAGGCGGCGGGCGGGCGGGCGGGCGCGCGTGGGTCGCGGGCCGCCGCGGGTGACCCGCGGGCGGCGGCGCGGTTCCGTGCCGTTCACGGTCACTCTGACGTTAGCTGCTCCGGTCAGCGACCGGGCGCGCACCGGGAGCAAACGGCGCTGCATGGGTTATCGGACCGGACGGCGTGGGCGGGTGGGCGAAACGTTACCTACCGAACGCGATGGGGATGCGACGGCAGTTGTGCTGGCCGACTCAACCCTCCGGTACGGTCGGTATCTCAGATGACCGAGTTGTTCTTGCGTTGATAGAGTCATGGAAATTTTTGACAACACCGTCCTTCTCAGAACCTGTCTATTATTGTTGTCAGATGTCGTAGCTTCCAGTTAGTGCCAATATGATATATGATGTCACCAGAATAATCTCAATTAAACCGTGCGCTGCGCAGAATATAGTACATTTACCAATAATACAATTTTTTTAATGTGTACCTTGTATTGATAAATACTGTAGTTTAATAAAGGTTCATAATTTCGATTTTGATAGTAAATATGTTTAATGTGTTTGCACATGAAACACCGAATAGTCAGTTTGTGAAGCAAGATAAGCTCAAGTTCATGATGCATCTAAGAGGATCACCGCGTGTGCTGAAATAACTTTTACTAGCGCTTGTAGCGCAGGGTTGAAAATGGGAACAAGGTATATAAACGGGCTGGGAAGTGGTTTCGAAACTGGGTGTGCGAAGGGCTAAATGGGTGAGAAAGTATTGTAAGGTGCTCGTTATTTTGACAAAGTTGAAATTCTTTTCTAACGCTCTCTTATGAATTGAAAATGTGAAAAATGAAAGGTTCACGAAGGTGCTTCAGAGCGTTTCAAAGGTGCTGTTAATGTATTTGTGCTATCGAACCATGAAGATTTTTATAAGTACTTTTTGGATTCATTATTTTATAAAGACTGTATAAGTGTTCTGAAAGAAAACAAGACGTTTATACACGCATGAAAAATGCTCACTCTCGTCTAGAATAAGAAATTTTTAATGAAGAAGTAATATTTCAACTGAAAAATTTCGTCCAATTAAAACATAAGGCGATACTTGGCGAACGGCTAACGGCGAATTGAGTGTCGATCTTTCATTGAGAAAAGTTTCATTGAAAACGAAACCCTACAATAAATTAAAACTCTTCTTTATCGCTACACGACTTCAGTGAAGCGCAATTTCAATCGCATCCGCTCCACACAGTCGCGTGTATTAATGCGTAACGACCTGGACTGCGATTGTGGAGACGGGCTGCGCGATAAGGTCGCTCTGCGTTTGTGAGTCGAGAGCACTGAACGCCTGTCCGCCTCGACCTACCGCAAACACGGACCCACGCTGCGCCGCGCCGCGCCGCGGTCCACACGCCACGTCAGCTGCCCGCCGTCTCTTCGCGCGACAGCTCCACGGGCGTCGCGACGCGCCGCGACGCAAATGAGCTGGCCGCCCCTCGACAAGCTGGCGCGGGCGCGCACGCAGGCAGAGGCACCTCGGGCCCTTAAACTCGCTTACACTGGACTAGGATATATTGAGAATAATGACATTACAGGTTCTAATATAACTTATTCATAGTTTTCTCTAAAATGCACTGGCAGCAAACAGAAAAGTTAATTTAAAAAAATTCAGCACTAAAGAATGATACCTTTACGTGTAACATGGTATCGATGTGAAACACTTAAATAGATAGAAACAGCATATCTCATTTTTTTAACTGCTCTGATACACAAAAAAATGCATTCACTTACAAGGAATACGGAGGACTTAATAAATTTAAAAAAAAAATTAAAAAACAAGAAAAATCCGCATCCCAAACGAAATTATATGCGTGATAGAAAACTGAGTCCCACTAAGCCATCCGTTTACTTTTCAATATGAAACTTCTTTTTTTAACGTAACCTAGAAATTGACTTCGGCAGGGTCCTGCTTCTATTAAAGAAATGTTTAAAATGTTCACCTAATATCTGTCAATTTTTGTAAATTTCATTTCACATGTTTAACATAGTTAGTACTCATGTAAATATTAAAATACGACAGTCATCAAGTAAAAATCAAATAAATAAAAGTTCTGTTAAGATCAAAAGCGAACCGTTCTTCCTCACCCGAGGCCTTTTGCCCAGTTGCCCCCACAAGGCGGCCCACCGTGGGGGCGGGGCGGATGGCACAAAGGGGCGGGGTCGCAGGAGTCGCGTGGGCGGGGGCGGAGGCGGCGACGGCGGCGGCGACACCGCGCGCCGCTGGAATGCGCGGCCGCTCCCAGCGTCACCTCGCAATTAACCCCTGGAGGCGCATTAATAGCCGCGAGGGGAGGGACGGGGACGCGCGGGACAAAAGGAAGTCCGCAAATCGCCTCTGCAGCAGCCGCGGACGACGGCGACAGCAGGTGCTTCGAAGAGGGGTGGGGGAGCGCGAGCAGACACTGCAAGCGGTGGCGGCGTGGTAGTTGGCGCACGAGCTGGGAGAGCCGCTGGTATGTAGGCTGAAGGCAGAGGGAAATGGAACTGCAGAGTTGGTGGCTGCGGATACTAGGCAGTGGAATAAAGCTCTCGAACTGTTCAGATAGCTACTGGGCAATATCGAAGAGTTCACTTTTACTGAAAGACACGTAACATGCTCTGAATAGGATGCGTGAAGAGCATTTTTTTAAATAATTTTAAGAACATAAAATTATTTTATCCAAATCGTAATAGTACGTAATTAGTGTTTTCACAATACTAATTGCAAGCTATCGTAATACTTATTCTTGTATTGGCAACACTGGAAATGTCCTCCCTCCGTGCTAAATGTTTAAAGAGTAATAATCTAGTAACAGATACAATCTTATAAGAAATATTCGAAGAAATGTACAGTGGACCGAAACTGGACCGCCAATAATAATATTTTAACATTTTATAATACTTCAAATTAACACAGCAATCGTATAATTTACAGGTTCACTTCATGAAACGTATGTCGGGATTTGAAGAAGATGAAAAATGATGAGCAACTAACTGTATAAAATGGCTTGTTCCTGTACATTTACATTGGACTTCGAATCAAATTGCTAAGAGAGTGATCAATGAGGCTGTGTGACACTAAGAATTTTCACGTAATATTTCCACGGGACAGAACGAAAAAGACGTAAAATCACTATAAACCGAACAAAAATGATTAACGGAATCAAGCAACAAAGCAGAAGCGATCGAACCCGGGAGAGAGAGATGCGTCATAGCAAGGGAGGAAGAGTGGGGAGGAGGAGCGAGAGGGCGAGGGGGCGAGGGGGCGAGGGGGCGAGGGGGCGAGGGGGCGAGGGGGCGAGGGGGCGAGGGGGCGAGGGGGCGAGGGGGCGAGGGGGCGAGGGGGCGAGGGGGCGAGGGCGTGGCTGCCGACAGCCGCGGAGGCTCTAACAGCACTAACGAGCGCCACAATGCCACGCGCAGTACGTTCCTCTCCGCCTGGGCGGATGCGGGGATACACTCCGCTCGCGGCTACGCGGGCGGCGGCGGCGGCAGGTGCTCGGCGGGGCGACACCAGGGACGGGTACAGCCGCCACAGCCGCTCCTTCTGCCGCCACCACCGCCATCGCTACCATCACCACCTCCACCAACCCCACTGCCGCCGCCGCCGCTTCTACCATTGCCGCCGTCTACATCTAACCCAGTGAACTTACTCACCACTCACCTTCGCTAACGCGGCTACCACCTGCAACCCGCGCCACTCCCATCGAAACTGCCTCCCCGGCCACTCTATTGCAATCGTCATCTCCACCACCACTCCCGTCGGCTCCACCATCGCCATTGCAACCGCCATCATATTCTCGACAGCCGTTCCCATCCCGCCGTTAAAGCCTCGTCACCAAAAGTCACCGCCACCTCCTCCACTATCGCTACCGCCACAAACTGCATCCTTCGCCAGCCTTTCCAACATCGCTCCTATCCCCACCGCCCACAGAGTTTCCGGCGCCGCTACCACTCGTCACGACCGCCGCCGCCGCCGTCCCCCAGCCGCAGCCGTCTATACACCAATTAGCGGGCGCCAGAAAAATCCATCACGCGTGTTGAAGGGTTCCCGCTGGAGGTGTATGCATGACAAACGTATTCCCCGTGCGCCATTGTGCCGCCGAGTGCCGTTAGCTGCCGGCTCCCCGCACAAGGAGCGCTATGATCGTACTACGGGAAGCGAAGCGTCGCTCCTGCGGGCGCTGCCAAAATAAATGCGAGTTATATCCGCCTCTCTGCACGCGTCTCGCCGCCAGACGTAAGGCAGCGGACGGATATTAAGTGGCGAGTAACTGTGCATGTGTTTACACAACAGACGTTGCGCGAGATATCTGATCAAAACATTGCAGACGTCGAGTATAAAAGACACTCAGGGCCTATCTAAAAATAAACGAAGTTTGTTTTTCATCCTTCTTAATGCAAATCAAGTAACAAATCATTATACCAAAACACAAATTATGGGTATTATTTTTTGACGTGTATGGACAAAACTGTTCGATAGACATAAAGCTGCAGAATAAACTGAATATATTTACCCAAGAAGCTAAAAAAAGGTAAAATCTGAATTTATCATAAAAGTTCAATGCTCCGTTTTGGGGGAAACTATGAAAAACTAAATTTAATTTTCAAATAACCCTAGCAAAATATCAGCGTTGTGAACAATTCTATCCCGATTGCTTTCGGCTCCGAGCTGTAAAATGAACCACGAATAACATGTATAAATAAGTGACACTACATATTTGTCGTGATTATTCACTGAGATAATCCAGGCATTCTCTTCACTAAAGCATATAATCCAAATGCTGGTTTTTAGAAAGACACAAATGAAAGTTTGTAGCATTTATCTTTATAAAATGGAATCAACATCGTCAGAAGAAGGACAATTATATTTGAGTTACGATCTATTTCGCAATGCACATGTTAAGTAATTCGTAAGACACACATTATTTCAACGCTCTACAACACATCGCTGATCGGTAAGTCCTATGGTTCAATTTCAAGTCAATGACTTTAGAATCTCCGACTTGAGCTGCATTTCGTATTCGAACACTGGAGAAGAATTTTAGCGGGAGGCAGTCTGTTCCATACTTTTATTTGTTTGATTGTTTGTTTGTTGTTTTTTTACGATCAATACCAGCCGAATACCGGAGCAGTTCCCTAACAAACAGACCACGGAACGCGCGAAATCTTTCCTTGTCACCCTTACCTCCTCTTCTTCTTCTCGTCTTACACACATTTAAACTTACAGTACTACCCTATTACACATGTCTGGAGATTAGACGGATCCCGGCTGGGGCCGTACTCGCCTCAGAAAAGTACTCAAAGGTAGAAACATCAACGTGGAGGTCGACGCCGGATATGTTTCAGCGAGCCAAGAACATCGCTCCCTCTCGGGATACAACACACACTACTTTTTTATGGCCTCAGCAGTTGACACGCCAGGATTTTTATTGATTGATTATTAAGAGCGCGTCAACATCTAAGGTTATTAGTCTCGAAAGTGTAGTGTATGTATTTCCCTCTGAATTTGGCGGTGATCTTCTTCCGCTAGATGGCGAAATCCGGCGCCGACCTTAGTAGATAGCGGGATTTTCCCCAACCAGGATCTCCCACCAGCGGGCATCTTTTGTAGTGTAGTGTATCTAAGTGTAAGAATGTGTAAAGTAAAGGGTGAAGAGAAGAGAAGAAAGAGAAAGTAAAGATCGCGCACGGGCTGTGGCCGCTTCGGTATTGCCGGTACTGCTTCGGCATTCCCCTGGTGTTCATGGGAGAAAACACGGAAAACTACGATCAGAGGAGCCAGCCGCTAGAATTTTCTTCCAGACTGCGACTGAACTCGAGCTATCTAGCCAATATCAAAAATTCCTGCTACCGCCGGGACTCGAATCTAGGATAACCCGGTCGAAGGCACTGCAGTGACTGATGTCCTGAGCCACCTCTCCCGGTTTGATGTGCCCGGAACCAATACTCACACTCGCTCACCCGAACGCATTTGAGTCCCTTAAGACAGTCGAAATCATTAATTAAAAGTTAACAACGCACCATGCGACCTCTCCCACTTCGCCCACGCGCGCGTTCCGCTTAAATTCTCTCCCGAGAACGACAACCTCCGCCCATCCATCCTCCGCCAGGGCACCAACAGGAGAGCTCTTCCGCTAATGATCCTCGACTGATCAATCAATACAGTAATTAATTCCTCTCGCTGGATCATAAATATTGCTCGCACTCGGCGCGACTAAAAACGCACTCTCTCCTAGAAAGGAGACGGGATGGAAAAACGCGCGTCCGACCGACGAGTACGCGCAGGAGGTGGGAGCGACGGCGCGGCGGCGCAGCCCCGTGAGACTGCAAAAATGGAACGCTCCGCTTCTTTGGCGACTGGACATGTGCAAGAACAAAAAGGCGCCGAATGGAAACTGTTATCTAGTTCTTGTAACGAGTTTCGAGTCTTCGGCGAGAGATAGCTTGGGAAAAAGAAAAGACGCGGAACCGATTATCGAAATAGAGGGGACTCGGTGTGTAATTCCTGCACGCCTGTCGCCTGCTCTGGACTGCTCGATCCACAACGACGGGTTGATGACGTGTCAGTGACTAAAGCTTGCTGTCCGGCTTCGGAAATAACCTGAAGTTGTATCCTCAAATTTACAACAAAAACCAGATTGTATGTCTTCTATAAGCATCAATTCACTTTTTTTTTACAGAATCATGAAACACATTGACTTGAATTCTCCGCGCTTATACCTCCAGAGATAAATTCCGTCCATCACATACATCAAGACACTGACTTACCTCCCTGATGGTCGAAAGGGCAGCAAAATTGCTCGGATACCGGATGCTGGTGACCCCAAATATCAACGGCAATGCGCACAAAAAATAAACATCGGTGACGCAACTTGATAGTTGTTTTCTTAAACGATCTCTACGTGGTACATGGTCCATGACGCTTAACAACACACTGTCCTTTCCAACAACTACATTTCACAGAGAATGCCCCCCAAACGCCCGGCTAACACGCGAGCAGGGAACGGGGGACAGGACATAAAAGCTCGAAAAAAACAAAAACACATTTCACAGAAAGCCGCTCGCGCATAGGTAGTTAAGGACTTGGCGACCCTCCTAAGTTCCGCGAGAATAACAGTAAACAAAATTATCTCCACGCCCGCCCTGCCCAGCCGAGCCGAGCCGCCGTGTCCGCGTACAAAGGGCTGGGGAGCGAAAAATTCATAATTATCCACCCCCAAGAGACGCAAATTTCGGTGCGGCAGTAAGTTGGGAACTTCTGCAGCGAGGGGAGCGCGACACCTCTTCGCTGGTCGCCACGGGCGTCAGCCATCACCACCGCATACCACTCTGCCGCCACACCGCCCCTGCGACTGCCCCAGCCCAGGCACAGACACCCCGCCCCCGCCAGCGCCTCCGTCCCAGCCCTTTCACTACCCCCGAACTTGTCTCCGCCAGCGACCACCCCCGTCACGCCTCCACACAATGTCCTCGCCAGCGCATGCACCCTCACCCTACAACCGCCCCCCTCTGCATCCCCGCCAGCGATCGCAACCCCGCTCAGCGCCTCAGTCCCCGTCCCGTCACCGTCACCCCGCCCCTCCACTCCCGCCCTGTCACCGCCAGCGCCACCGCGCCTGACCCCGCCCTCGGCCCCGGCCCCGCCGCCGCAGCGACCGTCGCCGACGTCGCTCGACGAAAATTTCCTTACGTCGCTGGCGGAGGAGGGGCGAGGGCGGAGGGACACAACTTGGCTCTCCGCTTGCAAGAGCCCTCGGGCGCCGAGGGCGGCGGCTGCGGCGTCCACCTCAAGGGCCCCACGACGGAGGCGCCAGCAAGAAAGCACGCCGCCACCGTCGCCGCTGCCGACGCAGACTTCGCCGCTGCCGGGGGGGACCTCACGCATTATGTTAGGCGGACGCCATTACCGGCCGAATGAACAGCCAGGGAAATCCAAGTTCAGGAGAGGATGCGGCGGAAGGGTGGCGGTGGCGGCAGCAGTTGAGGTCAGGAGGCGCTGGCGGTAGCTGGGAGCGGAAGCAGTAAGTGTTGGGCGGGAGAGTGGCGGCAGCAGTTCCCGTGTGATAATGAAAATGAAATCGCCAACTAAAGAAAGCGATAAAGCTACGTTTTTATCGGAGGCAATATCCACATTTTCAGCTAAATAATCGAAAGGAATATAATTAAAAAAATCGCTAAAACAAAAGAGGGCAAAGCAGTAGAAGATTTCGAGGCGAAAGCTCTGTCCATCAGTTCTTGGTGAATTGATTGTGGTTGATGATTTACATTACCACGACCGCTATGAGCGGAAATCTTGAGAGCAACTTTTAATTATTACATTCTTTCAAATTTAGCTGTATCTCGGGTTGCAATATTTACCCAAATCAGTTATTGAAGATACAATACTTGTGTGGATGATGTCAGGCAATGGGATAATGCCCATTCGATATTTTTTTCTCACAAATTCCAAATTGAATAACAGGTATGTAATGTTCAGAACTCATGAGGTAAATCTTACGTGCTGGCTATATCAGTCGCAGCACCGTCAACGCGACCGATTGCTCTAAAACTGACGGCGGAGGCGGTGCTGGAGGGTGGAACGGCGGGGGGGGGAGGCAGCGAGCAGCGGAGCAGCAGCGGAGGCGCACCCCTCGTCTTCCGGGACCAAGAAGGGAGTCGCTGGGAAGTTTCCGAGTCGAGGGATCGGCCGCCGGCCCTTCGCTCTCGGAAGCGAGGGCAGAAGGAGGGTGCTTTGTCAGAAGGGCGTCCCTCCGGACGCGTCACGCGTCAGCACGACGCCCACGCGGTCGCGTGCGCAGGCGCTCTCGGGGTGCACTCGGTGGGTGGGGCTAAGAGAGGAGCCTCACTACTTTAAAAAGCATGTGGCTAAACCGTGAGTTCAAAACTTTGTGCTTCTAGTGGAAAGTCTTATGGAGTAGTTGCACTGTCTGCAGCAACTGCCGATCAATGAAACTGAATACATCACCATTATAAATAAAAGAATAAGGGCACTGTCTTGGCCAATACGTTGGCCCTGGCATTGCCACGCCATTAAATAATAAAAATGCTGGAAAATGATATCATCTTTAGACTATCTACTTCCAGCGTAGTTTTCAGTTAGAATGACAAGAGAGTGCTAATGTTCTCATTCAATTAAAATAAAATTAGTAGTATTGATGATATATTTCAGTTGTGAATACTTCTTTCGCACACACTTCGATAAATATAAGATAATTTCGTACTGAAAGATTCCGATTTGAATTTGCCTGCAAAATTTTTTCTAGCGTGTGACCACTTATGAAATAAATCTAATATATTACCAATTAAACGCAAAATAAAAATGAGATCTAGAATCTCCACAAGTCACTAACTTACGCAGCGTTTGCAATTACTACAGCACACACAATTTGAAATGGATTGCTTTGGATACATATCATGCAGGAAAGTTAAAATACTTACACACATTCATACGTCCCAACAGGAATGGAGCATAACCAGAAATTCGGAAACGACGCCATAAATTGCAGGCAAATTGCAACATAGCACTAACATGCGAGAACAATGCGTCGCGATGTGGAAAAACATGTTGCGACACGTGTCCTCGCAGGACTGGGGAATCCCCGAAAAGTTGTTCGGCGACATCTCGCAGGCGTAGGCGGTCTTCCCACAAATCACATAACAATACAACAGTAAACTCAAGAGCATTTTCCAAAGAGAAAGAGACGGTTGATCACAGATAATTAATCAATGGCGTATGTCTGCCACTTGATGTCATCCAATCTCATATCCCTCGTTAAGCTGCTGTAGTAAAATAGTATTCTTTTTGGTTAAAAACATAAGCAAAGCAAATTGAAGCAGCATTACAAAAATTTGCTCAACTTGAAATCACCACATGTAATCTGAAATGTTGTGAGACCCTAGTCCGCTTGCTCGCCTAGGAGTTCATTCAAATTTCTTATTCACAATATGCTTTTAGGAACTAATCGAAGCTAGAAACGTAATTTTGAATATCCTTTAAAACATACTTTACTTCCCCCAAATTACATATTTACCTCTTACCTGCTCTTCACATTCACAGCACACAATAATTCAATCACTTGCTAAAGATTCTTGAATGCTTCGACGGTTGGGATCCCTTCTATGCGGCTCGACCGAGCGAGGCCATTTCGGAGCGGGACGTGGGCGGAACGGGGGGTGGGCGGCGAGGAGGGGCGGGGCGGGGCTGGCTGGGGCGGGCGGCGAAGTCCGGCTCCGATGCATCTGCGGCCGCCGCCCGCCCGTCCGTCTGCGCATAAATCCCGACGCTGAGTATCGGGGCCGGAAAACAACGCGGACGTCTCAAAAAGAGACACATTCCCTCGAGGAAATAAAGCACCCGGCGCGGCGAAAGCGGGGAGGGGGAGGCGCACGAAGATGAGGTCACGGAGACGACGACGAAAGGACGCCGCGTTGCAAGAAGGCAGGCGCGCGGCTGAGGCTGCGAGAAGGGTGAAGAAGCAAGTCTGACTAAACGGAAAGCGCGTGTGCGAGGCGGAGGCAGTGACGAGAATCGAGGATGATGCAGAAACCGTCTGATGACGTAAGGTGAACATAAAGCGCACGACAGAACAAGGCGAAGCCTAAAACGAGACAGGAGGGCAAGCGATCTGGAAAACGTATACGGAGTAAATGGAAATATGGGCGAGTAGCCTGAAGTAAATGAAACAAGAAGGCCGCCTGAAGGAAGGCGATCAACCCCAGGAAAAGAGAGCGGGAACACGTGAGAGGTAAAAAGGAAGGACGAGAGGAAGTAAAAAGAAACGTGAAAAGGTGATGGGAAGTAACTAATTGAAAGGAAGAAGTGTTGGAGGAAAATGAGGAAGAATACAAGCAAAAGTAAAAGACAGTAGGAAGGAGGAATTCGAAAGGAGGGATTCGCAAGAAAAGAGTCCAACAGAGGGAGATTACGCGACTGAAGCGATAGAGGCAGAGCAATAGACGAAACGAGGGAACAAGGCGGACCTGGAGAAATAGTGTCTAGGGGAATTGTGGATGTGATAGGGTAGCGGGGAGCCGAAGGAACGCAGTGGAGATGGGAGAGTAAAGAATGTGGTGGTTAAGTCTGCGTGGAAGAATGTGGTGCGGGGTAAAGGAAGCATGGATGTCCAGCAGCGCGAGGCAGGCGGGACTCCTGTTGCGAGGTGAGGGGGGGGGGTCAGGCACAACGAGTCAGGCAGGCAGAAAATGACAGGTAGGGGCACTGCAGGCAGATCGGGGAGGACAGGGCGGGCCAGGCAGAGGGATACAGGCAACTCGAGGGCAGGTCGGTGTGCGCAGAGCAGAGAGGGCGGAGAGAAGAGAAAGAACAGGGCGGGCAGGAGGGAATAGACGGATGAGGCATGCCGGGAAGAAGTAGGCGTGGCAGGGCAGAAGCGGAGCGGGGCGGGGGTGGCAGAGAGGAGCGTGCGAAACGCGACCGAGTAGGGACGGGGGGCAGGGTGGGACGGCACGGGGCGGCGGGGGACCGGCGGGGGAGCGCCGGGCCATGCGGGGCGGGAAGGCACGGGGTGGCAGGGGGTCGGTGGAATAGCGCCGGGCCTCGCGGGGTGGGGATGGACAGAGCGGAGCGTGGGGGCGCGAAGGCATGGGGCGGGCGTGGCGAGGACGACGGTGCGAGAGACGGGCGGGCTAGGCGGGCCCGCACGGGGCGGCACGGGGCCGAGCAGGTTGCGCGGGGGCGCGCGGGGCGGCCGGGCGGGCGGGCGCAACGGCCAGCGCAGCAGCGCGACGTCACGATGCCTATCGCGTGAGTTGTTACTTTCCCTCGTATCACCGAAAACGCATCGTGTATTTCTTCTGGCGGTGCCTGCCCCCTCCGCGCCGAGGTAAAAATAAAAGGCCGGGGAGCGGGCGTCCGGGCCGCGGCGGGCCGCCTTGAAGATGCTATTTCTCCCGCGTTTAGGGGGGCGCGGCGGGCCGACGCCGCCCGCGGGGGCCGGCTACCTTTCGCGAGGGCGGAGCGACGTACACAACACGTCCCCGGAGTAATTGATTTCATCTCTCTTCGCCCTCGGAGCCTTACGACCCCTGCGAGGGCGGGCGACGGAAAAGACACAGGTAGAGATTTTTCGACGCTGCCAGGGAAACACAGTTCACGGTCTGGAAGTAATCGTGATGGGGTTCTACAGTTTATGACCCGCAAGACAGAATATTCCTGAACTGAACTTCGGATTTTCTTGACGTTATAAAAAAAGGCTGGAAGAAATATCTTCCATTTGAAGTAGTTTAATTGTTGACAAGTGGATTATGAAAAGTAATAAGTGCAATATTAATAATTACAGTTTAAGCAATACAGGCCTATCTAGATAACTAAATTAAAATTAAAGTACAATATTACTCGTATAATTCATTATCAAACAACAAATATCAAAATATTGCACGATTTTGTGAAGATAATTTATATACTCTTTAAATAATAATAAACTAAAAAGTTAATGAAAATTGTTCTAATAATACTTTTGAATAATTAATAAATAATCAAGGGAGTGTTAATGTTTATATTCATTTCAAAAATTAACTCTGAGACACACACATCCGCTCATTCGTTTTCCACTTCAAAAAAAAAAATGCTGCGATACTTGACAATCACTTCACGATCATCCATTCCGTACACGATGCATGCCTTTACGCACGGAACATGAAGTTCACCTATACGGATGGTCCCTGCACGCGCGAACCGCCCGGCGCCATCGGCGACAGGATCCCCCACGCGGTGCGGCGCGGCGCGGGCGCGCCCGCCCGCCCTTTTACGAACAATGTCGCAAACAAAAACGCACAAAATGCGGCCCGGCGCACCGCCCCGGCGACGGCGGCGCGCCGCTGCGCCCGACTCCGCCGGCGAAACGCGCGCGCGCGGGGGCCCTATCGGGCGGTGCATCGGAGTGCGGCGCGCAGGCGCGGTCGGGCGAGAGGTGAGGCAGCGTCGAAGAAGAAATAACGAACGGCGTGCGAGCGGGAACGTATCGCCTATTAGCAAAGTGACAGCGCGTCGCGCCCCGCCCCGCCCCGCCCCCAGTCCCACGTACCACCACCTCTCCTCTTCCTCTTCTGCGGTGCGCCCGCGCCTTATCTCGCCTCCTCCTCGCGGCTCGTAAAGATGAGGCGGCGGAGGCGGCGGCGGCGGCACGAGGGCGGGCGGGCGCAAGCTCAGCCGCCCCAACAACATTGTAGGCCCTGAGCGAAGCGGTGCACGTGAGGCCTCTCGTTCTGCTCAGTGAAATCGTATGGATAAGAAAGAGTTAACAACATTTGATTTAATTTCATTGATTTCGTCGTAGAACAGTAAAAAGTTTATGTGACGTGTGGGGGAGAGGTACCATCTACACACGTTTATTTGAGCTCCACAATCTCTTCCCAACTACGACATTTAACTACGAACGCTTATAACTAACTATAATATTTAAAGACTGCAGTCCTCATGCGTGTTAAGTATCAAATGAACTGATTTGGATTTATTGAGAAATACCTGATCCGATTTAATTAGTATCATTCTTATTTCGAAGTGTAGATGTTACAAGAGGATTATAACCTACCTTTCCTAGCCAGTGAAAATAGAGTTGGTTTCAGTTCCCTTCCTCCAGTATTAAGTACAGTAATATGATTATGAAATAAGGTTTATGTACGAATTATTACAGATGGGATTATGATTCCAATTGATACACGGCGATATGAGAAGCCAACTTCGCCTTAACCATGTAGTGAAAACTCCAGCTCCTGGAGCCCGATACGAAGCTGATGCAGGACTCTAATCTAACGCCTGATGCTCGACTAGTTTAGACAGGGGTCTCTAAACTACTGTTCGGGGTCTAGATTCCATTCCCGACAAAGTTTCATGTAGTCTGGTGCAATTATTATAGATGGGGCCTTCGGCGCCGACAGATGACAGCCGGGGGTCGGACAAAATCGAAATAGATGGTAATCGACAAAATCGAAATAGATGAATAGTGAATGTTCTATTTATTACAATATCTTGTATTTTTGACAACATATGAACTGCTTCATAGCGGAAAATATTATGAGAGTACCTCTTCATAAATATTGTAGAAAGTTCATACTCCACGTATCAGCTGTAGCTATGTCAGACAAATAAACCATTACAGTCAACTTCCATTCATCATGAAGGTTGCGGCAAATACATCAGAGGCGGCTACCCCTCGAGCTCATACCTTTAACCCCACTTGTCTCCGGGTGCTGCGGCAGCGCCGGGCCGGGCCCGATAAAACGTTCCTGAAATTAACATAATGATCGATATCTGGGATGAGCAGTGGGAGGGGCCCGACTTTCGGGAGTCCTGTGAACGCAGCGCGACCGGCCGTTCGTCAGGCGCGTTTTTGTCCACACCCTTCCCCGCCTGCACCCCGTCCCGGATTAATATTCCTCCTAACTCCCTCCGTCCTCCCCTTCCGCGCCGCCCGCTGTCGGCGTGGCTATCTAGATGGGGGGGAGGGAGGGAGGGAGGGAAGGCGGCAAGGGCCGCGGGGCGGCGGCCGCCGTCCAAGACAAATACGCCCGTGAAAGCAGAACAAATCATCGCGACCTGTGACGGACGAGCGGCGCGGAGTGGGGAGGGGAGGGGAAGTCAATTAGACACCGGTCATTAAAGAGGACGCACGCGCCCGGGCGGGCGGGCGAGCGGACTCGCGGGCGGCGGAAGAAAGGGCGGCTGCGGCGGGCGAGGGACTGACTGGACCTGACGGGGGCTCCGGGGGACTTCAAAGAGCGCGTCACGGGGCAGACAAGATCTGGGCAGGGGTCATTGGTTCGAGCCGATGTGACAATTACCGAGATAGCGGCTACAACTGTCGCGGCGCCTTGGGTGGCGGAGGCGGAGCAGCAGACGATCCGGCGCAGCGGGGGCTCGAATCGCTCACCCGGACTGATACGCAACGACTGAGTCCAGACTTCATTGCAACAGCACGGTGAAGGATCTAGTTTGAATTGGGCTTGCAGAGAGCTGCCTGTGTGAGGGCACAACGCTGAAAGGTAAAAGACTGCAGTTGAAATAATGTCGAAAAAATTAATCAATCAATCAATATACAAGTTTAAAGGAGATTCATTGAGTAAAAATCTTTCGCAAATTGGTGAAAAAGCAATTTAACTTCATTTTGAAAAGAGATCGAAAAGAACCTCCTAATTTATTTTTAAAACAGATTCATTTTTTCTTTCCGGGTTTAAGAAATACTCCAAGAACAAGTGACAATTTAGAACATCAATTAAGTGAAAATTCATATTAAAACTTTTACCAAATTGTGACTATGAAAGTTTTGCATCCGTAAACAAAACACCGAAAATAAAAACATCGACTAAACATCGATATTCAAAAAATCTCGGATTCAATATATCGATGTGTATAGTATAGATGTTTTGAAAACAGAGACAACGATGGGATCAGTCAAATTAGCCGGAAAATGAGATCTCACGTCGTCGGTAAAGAAACAACACGATGGTCACTTAAGAATCGGACGATGCAGACGCAGCGAAAGTAGTGGACCCCAAACGATGAAGAGCAGGGTGCAGCGCAGGGGCGTCCAGGGGGGCAACTTGCCCCAGGCCTACACTTAAACAGGGCCGGGAAAATTTTACGCAAAATATATTTCCTTGAATACATTAAAATATTTAATAGTAGTTGGAATAAGATTAAATTTAAAATATATTAATAATTAATGATAATAACAAAAAAGGGAAACTTTTGTTGGAAATGCGGGGCCCCCGTGGTTCTACTGCCCCAGGCCCCATGTTTTCTTTGGGCGCCTCTGGGGCGGCGCCGCGAGGAGGGGCGGGACGGCAGACGCAGCGATAAGTTGTAATAGCGAGGCGGGGCGATGTAAGAGCATAAAGAAGAGTGGTGACACGACGACACGGAAGGGCGGGGAAGCAGATCTGTGAAGCCAGGTGGTGCGGCCTGATAGTAGGCGGGGCTGCAGGCGTGGCCCACCTCCGAAACAGCAAAGTCATCTGATCTTCGTGGAGTTACCTCCCGAGACAATTTAAATACAAATACATGCATTTTTTTCATGCGTCTTTCCCAGGGTTATCAGACATCCTCTTTCAGAACACAATGTAAAAAAATACATAAAAAACAAGAGCGATATATCGGTATTTTTCAATCGCATATCTTACAATATCATGCGGATATTAAATTCTGGTGTAGGATGTATTTATAATTTACTCGCAGATGAGAATACAATTGAATAAATATACACTAATCAGATATGTTCAGAGATACTGTCGTTCATAATGTTGAAATTTGCAGGTCAATTAATTATAAAAACAATACAAGTAAATGTGATGTAAAACGCTGCTGGAAAAATACATGATACTGAAGTTTTTACAATATAATAATTTAGAACTGAAAAAAAATGAAGTTGGTTCATTTCGACCTATACAGGAAAACAAAGCATTTAGTTCCACATGTTCTCAATTTAAATGAACAACTCAGATTATGGTTTGTCTTCTGAGAAGATTTTAAAACGGCAATCACACGGTTATTCTACAGTTGCGCATTCACTCTATAATGCGTTTTTAAAATTTATGAAGCACGCCGCATGAAGAGTTTTCATTATCCAGAGCATGTAATGAGCACTGCAGCCTCGCGAGGGTTCTGGCGAAAGCTTTTATAGAAAAAGTCCGCGCTGGCCACTCGTGCTCCGCCGATGGGTTAATAGCTTGACCTCGGAGAGGCGCAACTCAAGAGACGCGACGCTCGGTGCCAGCCTTTGAAATGTCATTAGTCATCGGGATGCACATAAGGACGGTGAAACGGCGTTTTCTGGCAAAATCGCTGCTTTCTTATTTCTATGTAAACATCATTCGAAGTAAATGGCTTCCGAATGGAAGAAAGAACAGACCTCGTATGAGAAGCAAAAAGAAAAAAAAAACTGCGTCACTGATGACAACGCGGAAAAGTCACATGAAGGAAATGTTAGGTACCTTTTTTGAGATGAAAGTATTTCATTTAATATAAGGTACAATTGTAAAAATTAGGAAGATTATAGTGTATGACGGTAAAATGCTTAGAAAGTCGCAGATGAAGAGGTTACAGAATGGCACTGAAAGTCACAATACGCTATTTCATTTGGCAACTTAAAGCAGCTTACTGAAATTTCTGGAAGTTCTTACTTGAGGAAAAACAAATTTCGGAGAAATGGTATTCAAAAGATGAGCCATTCCCACACAGGCCGAACAGTAAATTCACCAATGCTGGAAGTAATCCGTGTGTAACGGCTTTACAAATGTTCTGGAGCAGAATTTATCACAGCATTAAAATCTGGCACTAGGGATTGTCTGAAATGTCAAATAAAGCGACCCTGAATAATGTTTTGAAACACTATTTGAAGATCAACACTGGAGAGAACAAACAAGGAAATTACATTTTGAAATCTAAAGCTTTAGTAATATAGCAACCTGTAAGTAATGAATAAGTTTGTTTCAGGAAAAAGGTAACTGAATGCAAAAACTGAATGCCTAAAACGGATATACAACACAAAGGCATATATTGTTAATAGAAAATATGAACAGAAATTGTAATTCTTGAAAAAAATTGGAACTTTTGCAAAGCAAAGAACGTAAAATCCGTCTTTTATTCGACTCAACAGGTTCCGTGTTACCTGAAAGATCGTTTGTAAACGGAGTAGCCACAATTTAGTTCAATGAACTAAAATTTAAATGATCAAAGAACAATATAAAACAGTACCAATTCAACCAACTCAAAAAAGAAAAGAAATTATGGATACATGAAAGAAGAATCAAGTTCTTGTAAGAAATTTCTCTTCCAGATAGCGATACTGAAAAAAGAGAATAATGGAAAAAATCTATGTCATACATTTTCGTGTGTATACATTGTTTTAAAAAATTACAAAACACAAATGTATATGTGCGTTTAACTAGTACCCACTATGAAATAAAAATTAAAGATGTTTTCAAGGGCTCACAATATGCACCCAAAAAATGCACACTCTAAAACGGCAGGTAAATAAGATAAAAAGTCCCCGTACGAAAGGTAGATCGGCAGGAAGAATGGCAAGTGCAAGAAAGCAGCGCGAGATGATTACCACAAGCGCCATCGCCCCAGCACGATCACCAATACACCACCGTCCTCTCATGAGTGATGGGGCTCCTTTCGCGACGTAATTATTTATTATTTTAGCGCCCGCGATGAATAATGGAAAGGTCATCCGTGCATCAGCGATGCCGTCGAGGCTGGGAAGGGCGGCGGGGGACGGCGAGAGCCGGGGAGACGGTGCAGGCCACGGTTGACATCCAGTCGCCGAGAGGACGGGCCGAGACGGACCCGATGAAAGGCGGGCCTAATAAAGGGTCTGAGGAGGCGCTTCAGTAATGCGGAGAAGGTGGCGGCAGCACGGCGGTAGCGGGTGGAGGGCGGGAGGTAGCAGAAAGTGGATGCGATGGGACATCCCATACGTCGGGGCGCGTAGCGATTAGCGAGTGAGGGTGGAGACAGTGAGAATGGATAGTGGAGAAGCTAGCTGGTGGAGTGGCCAGTGGCGAGTGTGAATGGCTAGTGGAATAGCTAGCTAGTAGAGTGGCCAGTGGCGAGTGGAATGGCTTGTGGAGTAGCTAGCTAGTGGAACAGCTAGTGGCGAGTGGGAATAGTCAGTGTAACATCTAGCCAGTGGAATGGCAAGGGCGAGTGAAGATTGTTGAGGAGAGTGGACAGAGAAACCAGTGCCAGGTGTTGGTGCCGAATGACTAATTGCGAGTGGTGACGGGAAGTAGAGCGCGGGTTGGCGAGTTATTGAGGCAGTGACGACTACACTTGGATTTAAACATAACTGCACTTGACGTAAAAACAGTTGGTACGGTGTCATCCAATCAGGAGGTTGAACCTCACTAAAGTGAAGTGCAAACACCGTTTCAACTGACGACCTGTCAAATGCAGCTCTAAATAAATCCAAGTAGTACATAGTAAGAAGAGGCAGAAGATGGCTCGCGGCGTGGAGTTCAGTTTAGGTGGCGGAGGGTGGCGAAAGGAAACAGAGGGCAGCTGTGGCGTAGCTGCGAATGGAGCGTCGGGTGGCGCCGAGACAGTGGCGGGCAGAGACAAGAACGGCGGGCGCGCCGCGACGAGCAGCAGGCGGCGGCGGCGACGGGCAGACGCTCCTAGTGCAACCGACTCACGAACGCCGCGAACAAATTGTCTCGGGATGATAAAATATCGGGGACGCGCCCGCGCAATATTTATGGGGCCCGCTCGATTATCTCCTATCTCTTAATACAATGACGGATTCCGGCAACGCACGGACAGGGGGAGAGATGTTAGGCTCCGCCCGCTGTTTGTTCCTAGTGTCTGCGAAGAGAAGACGTATGTGTTTTGTTTTTGTGTTCCGCCGCCCGCTACTCCTAGCTTCTCCACGCGCGCCTAATAAAAAGGTTATCTCAAAAACAACAAAGCAGAGTCAAAAGTCAAATGAGTTTCTGTGCGACAACGACAGAGAAGTTCTTACCACTTTCAACCACGTTTGTGATCGCGAAAACCCTCGACAATGTATTCGTGGGCGCACGTGGGTAACATTTGTGACAAGAGAACGAATCACCCATTGAAGGAAAAAGAGCGAATCTTTAATGAGTATTCTAGCTCTTTTTATTCTGAAGAGTTCTAAATATTTTTCTTGGTTATCAAATAGCAGACATGGAATTGAATTTCTAGTAGTAGAAACATTAACATTTTAAACTCATTTCTGTGATTACTTGCTAGACCAACATTTAAAGAAGATAAATTCCTTCCAGGCGATTATAATTGAAGTTAGTGGGAGCACATCTTTTACTAACACCGCAGCTGGTGAGGCTTTTTATGCATTATGTCCACATGCAAATGACGCTTAGAAAATGTTAAGAAATGTAGAGGAAAATAAATAAAAGTATAAAAAAATCTCTCTATTAATTCTGGAGATTGGCCAGTCAGTTGTATGATGACTACACGATGTAATAGATATTTCACTACACACACATGTCATACATATTTTGTACACTTTTTTAAAAAGCTTTTTCCATTATCACTGAGACGTAAACAAGAAAGTGACACAAAGAATATTTCGCGAGGACTTTCTGCAAACCTGTTTTGACGGCCGCACATTCCCTGCAGAGTGGGCGGAATTTGAGCCCCTTTGGTACCCAGAATGGCCGGCAAGTGATGCAGGCTCACGAAGAGGGTGCCCCAATTTCACACTTTACGACATGGAACGGACCCTGGTCCATTAGCCACGTTACTCTTAAAATGTATGAGTGCCTTGATTGCCTACTTTCTATTCAAAAGAAACGGAAATTGTCTACAGGAGCGCATATAATCCCGCCTGGAAGCAGAAACACGACTCCGGCGATGAAGTCAGAAGAGCCGATGTCTCTAAATGGGAAGGGCATTAGCGAAAAAGCCATCGCAAATATGCAGTATTTTTCCTTTGGCGTAGTTATTAGTGATTCATTCAAACATGTGTGTATTTTTCTAATTACATTTAATTTACATTTTCACCAGTGTATTTATATATATTCACTCTACATTCTTTACTTTCTAGCCGTATTCAGTACTTTGTAAGAAGAGATGGTAATCGTGCACCGGAAAACGGTGAATTTTGTTCTATTGTATCGCCCATTAATCACTAACATCTATTATAATTCTGATCTAAATTACATCTACAATTCTTAGATTTGGATTGACAGCCAACATCTGTACATCGCTGTCAAAACATATACCCGACTATCCTTTTTTCTATGGCCTTAAATAGCTAAAAAATGTCCTCATTGAAGTCCAACATACCCCTCTCAACACGCACATCAACAAAAAGAAATGGGAACACCATTCGGCGGGCAGCGACGGCACCGCGCCGATGGCCGGCAGTGCATTTACAAGGAAAAGGGGTAACCAGGCTAAGGAGCTGCCAATTAACAAAACTCGATGTGAAGGTAGTCCTCATAGCTAAAAAAATTTATATTCGAATAAGTCAACGGTAACCCAACACTCCTGATTTAATATAAATTTACAGGTCGATCAACGTCAGTTAAGGTTCTCAGCTCATTGGAGGATGAAATCCTAGTTGTCACTCAACCACAGCGCTCGCAGGAAGACCAGCCACCACAGAGAAACCGGAACATCCTGTGGTCAAGCTGCCGATAAGGTATGTATTACCACTTAATTCTGGGGACGGCCTATCGCAATATTCGTAAAACATGGCTCAACAGTGTTTGTAGCCAGTACTAGATTCTATAATAGAAGTACTTCTGTGTCCAAGGAATCAATAGAAATTGCTTCCCACTGCCCATTTTAATAAAATAAAAAATTAAACTCAGTAAAAAGAAATTGAAACGAGTAACAAATACTTCTATTTAATGGATTTCTTCAATTGCACCCTGATGAAGTATCGTTTGTGCAGTTACAATAACACTTTACATAGTACGAAAAATGAAGTAAATTCATTGTTTCACACTTCATTCCTAGTGTTTCTGCCCAATTAACACGTTCAATAATATCTACAGAACGCAGTAAATAACATAATAGCATTATCGTTCACAACACTTGTTTTGACTCTCCATTGAATTACGTCATAACCAAAAGCCATAAAACAAAAAACTATTTTTGGGGTATTACTCGTATTAATTACTGTAACACGTTCGTTAGACATACAAACTTGCAACAATAAATAAAATTCATCGGAAACACGTTTCTAAACCTTACTTCAGAAATCCACAAGCAAGCATCAACAGAACTCACTAAACATTTCAATTAGTACTTTAGCACGAATTCGAGCTAACAAGACACATGATCCATCAAGTCACGCTTTCGAAACGCGCGCAACACTTTATTCCTAAGACGTCCCGAAGAACACAACCGAACGGCTCATTGCGGATCGCGGGGTGCTTGCAGTACGACGATCACGTTCAACGATCGAGGTAAAAGGAGGCTTAAAAAACGAAAAAATAGAGGGCAAACGCGAATTAAAGACGCTTCTGGAGCAGGCGGGGTAAACAATCGGCAGATGGAAACGAACAAACGAACTTGGAAATCGAAGGAGACGCGCACGCAGCAGGCGCGAGCGAAGGACATGCGCAGACTGACGGATGCACTCTCGACATGCGCCATCTGATACTCGCGCGGTCCTCACGATGAGCAGGCTTCTGCATTACAGACATGCTGTAATGGGCACCTACGTGCCGCCCAGGTGTGCTGTGCAGCCACGCACAACGCAGCACCGAGGCGCTCCTGGGTTCGAATTACGCGAAAGGTACGCATGATTTCAATGTGAATGGAAGGAGAGTGGTAATTTCGAGATGAGGTTGATGGACGATAATTGCGGGGAGAGAAGGGTGGGTTGGCATGGTGTAGGAAGGCAATGAACAACCACGACACAATACTACCGAGCAATAATACAAATTTCAGAGGTGGTGAAAAACAAACACTCAGTATATTTGTATTTGTATATTCTAAATCACCTTATGTATACCATAGTTTCTTCATCATCTCGTTTGTGTTTGTCGATATCGGCTAATCATCAATATGCAGGTATCTCACTTCTTATAGCACTGGTACTCGTGCTTCCAAAACGCTCACTACCGTCTCCACTATCAACCTCATCTCCCCCAGTCCCTTATATCACTCGTAATCTCATCGTCCGCCGTATTCGTTACCTTCCGTCTCTATCACAGATTTCTCAGCTTCCCGCATACGCTTGCCGACCGATATATCTCACCCCTCCCTACAACGCGACCTTCACGCTACCACCGCTGGCATTCCGGCTACTCCCAATTCCCACGATCTTCTGCCACATACCCATCTCAACCGCGGTTCTCTAGCAGGAACCTTCCATACGCCCAGAACTAAAACTATACCTACTGTGGATTCAAACACTTCCTTTCAACTACTCGCCGGCCTCAAAGTGCCATGTGTTTACCACTCGTTGACTTTACCATCCGTTTTTCTATGCTGCCATCTCGAAATCTCCAGCTCCCTGTACGTCAAAGTCGCCCTCATGTTTTTTTCTCGGTCGGACGCCGCTTCTGCCCATCCATCACCATTCCCCATGCTCACTTCGTCTCCCGCCTACCAACTCATTTTACCCAATGTGACTTCGACAGCATTCTCATCAGTTCCTTCCCCATGGCGATCCGGCCGCTCCCTGCCCTCAGATAACGTTTCTTAAGTTCGCGGTCTCCCCGCCTTCGCCGGCCACGCCCTAACTCCAGCCTCCTCCACACAGACTCGTCGCCAACCCTTGCTAACTCCCTTTCCCGTACGCCCTCTGCCGTCTCCCCACACGCCACCTCCAGCCCCCCTTACAGCCCCTCGCCGTCCCCGGCGCCCGCCGCGCCCTCCTCGCCCGGCCGCCCGCCCACCCGACCGCCGGTTATCGGACGAGGGGCCCGCGCTTGTACGGCGTAATTGGTTTTGCCCCCTCCGCCGGGTTACCGTCCGCGCGCCTGTCAGCCCGCGCTCTATTGAAGGATACCTTACCGCATTTAAAATTCACGAGCTGATTAAAACATGCAAGAGGTACATTTGCATCGCTATGTAACAATCAAGAGGGGTTCCCTATAATATGCATACTAGTAAATTCGTTTTATTCCTGCCTGTGCCCGGGCGGATCTTTCGAATCACGGCGTCTCCAAATTATACGGCGCGAGCGCGTAGCGCGGAGATTCAGACAATGGTGAGCAAACACACGGCAAGAGGCGGGGCGGGGCGGGGCGGGGCGGGGCGGGGCGGGGCTGGGCGGGGGGAGGCGGAGGCGGGGCGGAGGAGGAGGCGCCGCGGTGCGTCATGTAAGCCGCCCGCCGCCCCCGCCGGCGCCGCAGGGCGCCACCGCCGGCGACTCCGCCGTTCCGAGAAGACGCTGCCGTCTCCGCCGCCGCCAGCGCCGCCACGACGATCCACGAGGAAACGTCCGTGGCGGCGGAACGAGCGTCGTGAACTAGTGCAGCGCTGACCAAAGAAGGGCATGGACGACATCGAAGGCGAGTGAAGCAACGTGAATCACGGGCGAAATGGCTCAACTACGTGTCCATCATTTCTGTCCAATGTTTTTCGTGTAAATAATGACCAACAAACCTGATTATTATCGAACTCGATACCTCGAACTCTTGAAAATGAACAAGACTGGAAAGTGAATAGTTTGTCTTGTTCATTAATTCTTATACACACTGTGTGTGGTAACACAAATCTTGCCAAGTCGAAATATTCAATAGTTCGATTTTTTAGTCTTCAGATCGAGGCTCGAAATAGCCGATGGAAAAAACACACAGACACATACTTTAACTTGTTTGATGCACTCTTCAATCTTGTGAAAATAATTTGGATTGTTTTTCTCTTTAGCTCAATTCGCTATGGTAAAACATTAGTGCGTAAACACACACACAAAATAAAATTCTGAAAAATGGAACATCTCTGATATCAGTTCTTCTGTTTTTTATAAATAGTATCATCACAGTAATTTCATCAGACACGAAAATATTCCCTGAGTGAGTCCTTTATCATCTCGTTCGCGAATTGGCTTAAGCCATAACTGAAAACGTGTTGCAATTAAGTGCTGATATCTCCGGAATGCTGACAGGTGGCACAGCCATCGTTGTTGTGAAAAATAAGAGAAGCTATCAAACATGAGGAAAAACAAACCACTGTCTGTAGGCAGGAATACCACTTCCACGTCGAGTCGAAGCTAGATTGCACATCACGGGCTGCCTGAAACGATATTTATTACCCTGTGTTTATAGCAATGACATCACCTTTGAAATGTGAAGAGGCTCAGTTCGGTGAAGTGCTGCACCAAGAGAAGTAAGGAACGTGAACATGGAATTGAAATACATTCATCTTTTTCTCCCATTGTGTGCAGTACACTGAGAAATCCTTTTGAATGAAACCCTAGTGTGAGTGATTAGTTCGCAGCAAGTTCTTGTAGAGGTTCTACAAGCTAGTACTTTCTTGATAATGGTTTCTATGGATGAAGTTACCATTGCTACTTCACGGCCACCGTCTTCAAAGTTTCAAAAGAGAAACTGATAAGTGTTACATTAAAGATTAGAAGATATAAAGAGAAAATAAGAGCCTACACTCATCATGAGATAGTTATTCAATTTATTTTAAAATATTTTTTTTCATAAAATTCATAAATTTTACGACATTCTGAAGAAATGAGGAAGGGCTTTCCTTGGTATCACTGAATAAACTAATGACATGATTTATTTATTTTTGACGGAACCCTGTTGTTATTAATCAACATTTTTGTAATTGTAATTTAAAAGTTCATACATGCAATGCCTTCTGAATTCTCGAACAGTGAAATTGGTAAAGAAGTATAGATTAACGAGAGTCATTTTGGCTATCAGTCCCAAGAAGTCGCGGTTACCGAGTCCAGAACATTACCCCACAACGATCCGGCGGCTTTCAACGATGTGTACCTTGTAAATGCTTTTAGTTGTTTGAGTGAAAACGGGATCTGAGTAGTATTTCTAACCGATAGGGCAGCAATATTTGACATCCCAAATAAAACTTGAGTAAATAATTTTAATTTCGAATTTTCTGGCCCCATTGCATTATGTTCATTATAGTGCACATTTGTTCGCATTACAGGTAATGAATCTTTCATCAACATTCTACAATTGTTACATATAGAAAGATGCGAAATTATTTCAATTCCGAATATTTCCGGTCTATCATTCCATGTCTTTTATTGCGGCACAAATGCAATCGTATCTGCACCGAATATGGTAATGAAAACTAAATATAATTGTTCATTTTTCCTAACATGATATTATCTACTTATATATTTCTATATACTGAAGGATAAATATACCCAAATAAACCCAAACAACATTTATATTGTTTACGTCTTAGGAAGGTAGTTGTAACATCTGAAGTTGTATAAAATGCAGCAAACATCTAGTGTAGTATTCACGTCATAGAAAGGGGTCACATATGGGCAAAATGTATTTAACGCTCCCAGAACACAGCGTCACCATGCCCTGCTTGCACCATCCCCAAGGGCGTGACCAGCACAAAATTATTGGCGGGGACAATGCAATAGAAGAGAGTTCCCTCCAATACACCGCAAATACCAAAAACGTTTGGGGAACGTCCCCCGGCGGCAACGCCCACGGCCATCCCCCAAGCGCCCAGTCCGCGACCTGGCGTGTCCCCGCGCCGCCCTGGGCGGGTGCGAGGGCGGACGGCCGAGGACGCAGCGCCGTGTTCTATGGTAACGAGGGGCGGCGGGGGAAACGCTGAGTAACGTCCAGGGGGCGGCAGACGTCGCACGCGGCAGACAGTGGGTGAGCCCAGGTGGGCAGCGGAGAGCGTGGGCAAAGGTGTGGACGCGATGGGCGAATGACACTGAGCTCAAAGAATGCGAGTTTGGAGATGAAAGGGCGTGGCGGGTGAAATAAAATCCTCAAGCTCCTATGTGAAGAACGTGGATACCAAAACTTGGATGAGGAACTCTGAAATAGGAATCGGAGTTAGCAGAACGATTGGGCAGGAAATATTGTTAATAAATCGAAAGTAAAAGGATGTATGTCAAGTGTCTTTCAATAAAAGGCATTCTGCCGCCAAAATCACGAAGAGAGGAAAAATGTTTTCTATAAAATATTACGCATAAGTTTAGTTAGTAAGGAAGGATTCTAGGAAACCGTTAGAGAGAATGAAGAAAGAGAAAAAAGAGAAGCAAGAATTGAAAATAGCGAGAAGAGAAAGAGAGAGAAAAGAGAAAAAAATGGTTGAAAGAAAAGGGCGAAGAAAGAGATAAAATAGTGTAGAATAAGAAAAGAGCGAAAGCAGACATATACAAGAATATCACAGAAAATGAAGAGAAAAACACATAAGCGAAAGAGGCAGTGATTGGGACGACGGATCGCCCGAGACCAGAGCACACTGACCGTCCGGCGCGCGACGAGGCCGAGCGCAGTGGAGCGGGTTGAGGACGGGTGGGGGAGGGCGGTGAGAGGAGTGGCGGGGCGGGGCGGAGCGGGGGGGGGCGGCAAGGAGCGGGACGCGGCGGGGCGGATTGGAGGCGTGCGCGCGTGGGCGGGTGGGCGCGGCAGAGCCGTTGCGGCGGGCGGCGCAGCGCGCGGGCCGTGTTCCGAGGGCATCGCGCGCAGCGGAGGATGACGGGGCCGAAGGGCGACACATGGACCCTCCCCCTCCTTCCCGCCCCTCGCCACCCCTCGCGCACAGTGTTAACACTGCTCCCCCCGCGCCGGCGCTGTTCGCCGCGGCCCTTGAACTCTGCGCGCCCACGCGACAACCTGTGTTCTCTTCTCGGGATTGAGTTCCGTATGGCGATCAGATTGGCCCCTCCATTAGTCACGGGAGACACGTGGGACTCACGAAATAACTGTGACGTTCCGCACGCAGCTGTTGCAGCGTCATATAACTTATGCGGCCGTGTCGTCAACAGATAAAATATACATTGCAAGCAAGAGTTTTTTATGCAGGCTTGTGTACACGGCCCCTTCCAGACAACGGAGCTAAATAAAGGGAAAGCTTTGGAGGTGAATGCTCTCCTCTCCTTCATTTAAAATAATCCCCACTAATGAAGTGCGAAAATAATTCGTGGTTATTTAGACTGGCGGATGTGAGTATTTCATGAACTACACGGCATAAATTAAGATATTTATCTATTTCATTTAGCAATTTATAAACTCTTTCTCAAAGTTTGGTTCATTCACTTTCAATCGAAGATTCAACTTATCTTTATTTAATTGACTGAAAATGCTAGCACGACATTATGTTAGAAAACTAAGTCAAAACTATAACAAAACTAAATGAAGTTACCATTTTACGTACGATGAAAAAATAGAATAAATCGGCACGCAAAGTAATGAGTGCAGGTACCTAATGTGCGGGTCATTTAACAACTGAATTTCTTCAAAGTTACAATTTTTTTAAATATTTTTTTATTTTATATTTTCCACAGGCCAGCATAACTGCTTTACAGAGATTGTTTTCATTTAAATCAACTCAAACCACAAAACGTACAAAAGTAAATAACTAACAGTACAATTCAATCATCGAAGGAACAAGGGATAACATTCATATAATACATTCATTCTTTAATAAGTAGAATTAAGGGAATCCCAACAGGTTCCTCATTATTGTTTATTATTTAAAGTTTCAATTATAAAATAGAATACATAAAATAGAATTTATTTAATATTCTAGGATTCCATTAACACTTAGAAATAAATATTCACAGTTGAATTCGAAACAGATCATTCCTAGATGCTTCACGAACTGTAAGAAAGTAACACGTCTCTTCTTCCAAAACATTCCAGACGTATGGAGCACAGCAGTCCCAACCTTTCTGCCATTTCATTACTATTCACGGCGGCAGGTCATGTTTCTTGCCAAGCACACGTTGGAAAAGTCCACACGGTGACTTGGTAAAACAAAGCGTTTACCCAAGCGATACGCGTCGAAATCCGCGGATGATTGATGGAGGCAACTAATCGCATCCGAGCCTGGGAAAAGTGGCTGTCGAAAAGCGCCAGGGCGCAGCCGGCCGAGCCGGGGCCGGGCCGGGCCGCGATACAGGAATGAAGGAAGTCATCACGCAGAAGAAGCACGCTCCTAGAGGCGGGGGCGTGGGTGTGTTGATGGAAGTTAAATCATCTTTATGTTTACAGACACAGCTCAACGCATAACTAAACGTAACTCTTAAACTGTCGTTACGGCCGGTTTCCGCCACGAATTAATCACGACGTTAAGCAATTTTTGGTCCTATTAAATGTGTTCCTTCTCCAAAAATATGAAAGTTGTAAACCTCCATTTTTTAATTTCACCAAGAAATTACATTCAATTATTCATTGTGACGAAATATTAAAAAT
This sequence comes from Acheta domesticus, assembly GCA_031308135.1. Taxonomy (NCBI): domain Eukaryota; kingdom Metazoa; phylum Arthropoda; class Insecta; order Orthoptera; family Gryllidae; genus Acheta; species Acheta domesticus. Next base: position 65,056,732 of record JAHLJT010000631.1, read on the forward strand.
AACTCTAAAATTAAACTACCAAATTATTATGGTATAATAATTATGCCTTTTGAAATTAAGTGAATATGTCTTTTAAAAAGAATAATGAAGACATTGAAAAAGTAAGGGAACATCAAGATTTTCATTGCATTTATGGGTGGTTGCTTAATAAGATATCTACGTTTTTTATCCTAGCATTCTTTGACTAAAAATAGTGGTTTCAAAACAATATCTTGTATTATCTTATTTATATACACCAGTAAATAAAAAAACAGAAATGCAGATTTTTGATGAAAAATAAACTTGTTCTACGAATGCCCTCCCATTAAGCAGTTTTGTAATCCACGCTTGAGACTTTAAAGACGCATGGCTTTAACATGAAATAATTTCATATCAATATCAAACTATAGGACATACACAGTACTATTCAATTTGAGTATTTTTGGCGTCTAGCATTGCATTAATCGTTGAAAAATTTAACTTTCAGAATAAAAATCCTATCCGGTATGTTGGGCCAGGAAGGAAGCGACTTCCCGAACGGTACGTGTCATCCTGGGCGTCTCTCAAGGCTGTCAGCTGACTGTAGACGCAGCGGTGCGGACGCAGGCCGGGGGCGGCGGGATGTGGAGCAGGAAAGCCCGGAGGCGGCCGGAGGGGACAGCGAGGAGAGCCTGGCGAGGGCGGGGGGCGGGGGCGGGGGGCGGGTCGCCAGCCGTCCTCTGCCGCGGCAGCAGCAGCAGCCGCCGCCGCCCGCTGGCCCTTCATCTTTCATCTCTAAGCTCTCCTGACGTCTGTAATCGGATTAGGAAAGATAGCGGGGGGAGCTCTCGCGCAAAGCCAAGACAAACGCGGACTGGGACAACGTGTCTAAAGGATAAAAATTAGGACCTTCTCAATACAAGGCACCAAATGCCCGGGCTGTCCTTCACGATTTAAGAGCCTCCGGAGCGTGGCACGGGCTTCTCGCGGCGACGAGGACGGAGGCGACGCGACGGCGCGGCGGCGCTGACACAGTCGCCGCCAGGGGACGCCCGGCGGCGCCCACGCGCTCCGCGGTGTCCGCTGTGCTCGTGATGGTGGAGATGGCAACACGTCCGGCATACACGAGGCAAATCGACGGGGGTAATGGGCCGTCCATAAATGACGCAACGCAAATTTGGAGAATTTCGAATACCCCCTTGTAACGCAACCCGTAACGCGAACTGGAACCCCCTCTAAATAATTACGTAATGCTTGCGACAAGCCCACTCCCTTGTAAATGCAAGAAGTGAAAATAAATAATAGCACAGGGGAAAAATTGTATTCATTTTGTTTGTGCTGTGAATTAAAGTTTATGACAATTGAAGTCGGAATTACTTGAGATACTGACTGCAACCAACAACACGATTGGGGTCAAGTTCTGAGTGAAGGAAAGACACATAGGCGAGAAAATGTCTGATCACAAGCCGTGCATACGCCGTGTGGATGGCCTACGGGCGAGGGTATACTGTGAGAATTTAATTAAATACTAAAATTAACTACAGACCAGTTTTGAATATTTTCTTCGTAATCTTACAGATTCAACATAAAAGTTATTCAAAAATATTTCCATTAATCGTAACAACTTCTAATACATTTAATTTATGCACGTTTTTAAATCCAATTAATTAGTTAGGATTTTAATGTTTTAGTATGTATCAAAGAAAGGAAGTATTACAACAAAGAATGAAAAATGAAAAAAAAATCAATGTTACGTAAGACTAATCGTGTATCTTACCCCTTAGTAACGCAACGTAACACTGCCTAAACCCGCCCCACTAGCGTTATGAAATTTATGGACAACCCCTAAGATGCAGAAAAAGAAGTTCCTCACATGGTAGAGAAGAAGCAAGTCGAACACGTTCTCGATAGTAATTGAGGGACGGGAAACTATTATAACCCACATTTAATACATTAAAAATATTTTTTTTTAGAATCCCCCAAAACAAATACTATGATTCAAATGCTCTCCATTTGTTTTCACGAAACTTAATGATGTACATAGGAACCTGTAGGAAGTGCATCTGACAAATTTCTGGATCTGCACAAGTTGTTTTCGTCAGGCGTGCAAAACGTATAAAAATGAGCACTGTGTTGCGACGATCCTTCAATTATGGATGGAAGTCAAAAGTCATTGCTGACAACCCCTTTTCCTCGTCGAACCTGAACTCCCAGTGTAACCAATAAAATGTTAATTTATGTACTGATATACATACTGATATATTTGCAACGCGTAAAGGATACCATTATTCATTCCAATAACTAATTTATTATGGAACGAAAATAAATGTTTTGCTTATATGACAAATCATCCCCTAATATCAGAATAAAATAAATATGTAATTGATACTTCGATAGAACAATCACGGTACTTAACAGACTAATCTATGACATTTACAACTGCAAAACCCTATTATTTTATAGAATAATTCTGGATGACCAAGCTATTTAATGCTAGCAGGAGTGGCATATTGAAAACAAACACATAGACGTAAACGTTGCAAATGATGTCGTTCCTGGAATGATCATCGTAGAAAGAGCGGCAGCAGCGGTGATGTCGAAAGCGACGACTACGCTTTTCTTGTCGACGACTACGTTCGCAGATCTAGAAAGAAAACAAGGCAACCAGTGCCAGGAAGGGAGACAGATGCGCATCCCCCGCCCCATACAATCTTTCTGTTTATCCAACCAATTTTATTTTTTTAAAACACACGCATCACAGACCGGTTAGACCACACTCTAAAAGAGTATAAAACATGAAAAAAAAAGACCTTCAACCCATGATTTTATAATGACCTAATTTTTAATAAGATATCTGAAAATGATATGATATGACACATTTTCAATTTTCTTTTATTTGCAGAATGTTGGACAAGTTACGAAAGCTAAGAAAAGAATAATTATTTTCAAAAACTTAATATCTTTTAACATGATTTAGAACGGATGTGTGTTCTCAAGCTCCCGAAACCTCAGATGTAATTATAATAAGAGAATACAAAAGTATCTGGATGTAGCATGTTAATAAAATAAAATGTATCGGACTCCAGGCTCTTAAACCATTTTCTGGTTCCACCCCTCCAAACCATTAGCGGTGTCCGAAAAGGTGACGGCAGATGCTCTCAATCTACTTGGTGATCTTCTAGGCACCGGGATCTGATACTTCAAAAGGTCCCCAGATGGTGCTCGCGTGTATCAGCGACTTCACGCGGGACATTCGGTCAAGTGGCTGCGGAGCGGTAGCTGTCAATGCTGGGTGCTTGACAATTGTTCATATCAAGGCAACACAAGTAGGCACAAAGAAGAAAAGGCCACAAAAGGTGTGTGCGTGTGTGTGTGTGGGGGGGGTCGGTGGGCACTAACGTATTCAATAGGCATGTGTGCTATGAATTATATTAGAGCATACATGCAATTATTTTTTTTGGTGAGCAACTGACGAGGAACTCACCAACGACAGCGTTACACCAAGATTCCAGGAATTACAACTGGCCTCACCTGAAACAAAAGTACAAAAAAATGAATTCATCTAGTAGCAAAACAAAACACGCAATTAAATACGATTCATTAGTTACTGAACTTCAGAACTCCTTTTCTGTTTAATAAAACTCTCAAAGCACTATAACATTCAGTAATTACAACATTCAAAATTATAGTTTTGGAAAAATGACTTCTCGAATTGTGATGAAAAGATACAATAACAATCAAATCCATCCACGAAGTAGATTTTTTCATAAAATCACCCAACATCACAATGACTGTTAGTCTAAATCCGATGCACCTCTTATCTGGAAGCCCGAATGCGCCGGCTAACGAGGGCAGAGCAAAGCTCCGCGCGTTCTCAAGAGATTACGGAACGATAGTAAATAAGAAAGAAATTCTCTCGGGGGAATTCGCTATTATCCAATTTTATCCAGATCCTCTCTCCTGTAATAACGCGAACAACAACAAAAAAAAGCATTCTCACAATAAATATCAATCAAAGGAGTGTCGGCAGTGAGCAGCACCATCACGAAGGGGCGCCGGCCGATGGCATCACACCGCTCGCCCGCCCGCACCCCTGCCCCCGTCGCCACCCCCGCCCCCGCGCCCGCGCCCACCCCCGCCCTCTCAGCCCCCAACGATCCCCACACGAAAAATCCATCACGGGACCGCGCGCGCGCGGCGCCGCAAACGACTCACTCACGAACTCACGATTCGACCGCGGAGTTCTAAACGGCGTTTATGGAAAACGATTTAAAGGTGAACGACTCACTCCCACAGAGAGGATGTTTGCAAAATGTTGCACCGGGGTAGGGCCCCTTTCCTCGCCTCGCCGCGCCGCGCCGCGCGGTCGGACTCTGGCGTGGACAACTTCCGGGGAGGAGGTTCGGGGGACGCGGTTCCTTTGCGAATCGAGCGCACGAATCGACTCCTGGGTGGCTAAAACCTTATACGCAGTTTGTTGATTGGATTAGCTCATTCAAGTAACGAATGAACGTTCAAAACTGTTGCTAGTATCATCGATGATAAGGAGAAAATCTGGAATAATCTTCATTTTGTGGGAGAGACTTCCTCCTTTTCCATTTAGAATGGAAGAAGTTTCTTCCACGTACACCTTGGTCTCCCTTCATCTCTAGTTGCTCTCGGCATACAGCTGTAAGTTTCTTTGGGAAGTCTGATACGTATAATTCTTTCAAAATGCAGTTCCCACATACTTCTGTATTCCTTCCTTTTTAATTCTACAGTCTGAACATATAGATCTCTGTCTATTTCCCCATTTGTTATCATATCTGAAATACAGTTTTAATGAAATATCTTAACTTATATGAAGGAAGGAAACTTATTAATTTACATGATATCACGACTATTTGTGACAAGGATGAAGTCTTAGGCTTCCTCGGCCAGAGTCGAGATCTCGGATGGATGTCCCAACCACTTCTTTCTTGTTTTTTTGGTCAGCCACTAACTCGAAAAAATGAATAAAATTTGGATTTTCGACACTAGTGACATACTCGTAGCTGGGTCGAATTCTCCACCTTTAATGGGGAAGAACTCTAGCGGCCGGCTGCCCTGATTGGTAGTTTTCCCTGTTTTCGGCGATCAGTACCAGGGAAATGACGGAGCAGTACCTTAACGAACGCGCGCGATCCTTCCTACTTCCTCCTTGTTCTATCCTCTCCCTTTACACACACACACAAACACTTATATTTACATACACTACACTACCACGTATTTCGGGAGACTGCGCGGGAGCTTAGAGATTGTCGCGACTGGGAGTGTGTACCGCTGGGGGGAGATATCCGGAGATGGAAATCCTCCGCAAGCAGATTTATCGGTCAGCGTCCGATCTCATCATCCACTGGGTGAGGACCATCGTCACCTCCCGGAAAGCAATAACATAAGATTTCATTCAAGTAAATTACAACAGTGAATGCAACACGCTAAACATGTGTTCGAAGTTTTTCCATCCGTGCCTTGTAGGTATTCTAAAATCTTTATAGAAACAGGTACACTGTATCTACATATTTCAGGGAGTACGAGACAAAATCAACTGTAGTAAGATCAAACAACAAAGACGTACATGCTACAAATGTAATCAAATCACTAAGAAATTCAATCTCGACAGTTAAGCGTACAGTAAACGTCCAATCACACACATGCAATCTAGGGAAGATCAGTACTGCTCTTCCTCTGAATCGCTCTTCTAGAAAGCCGTTGACACTACATGGCTAAAAATTTAAGTAGAATACGAACTACATAAAATTCAATTCAAGTGAATTTAATATTCAAGTTTCATGTTTGAATTAAACAGAAATATCGTAATATCTCACATAAATAAATATTTTTGGAGTCGTGGCATAGTCGATCGGCTTCTGGCCCATTCGTGGGGTAATTTGACTCTACATGCTGTGAAACGGAAATCTGCTTTTATCTTAGAAGAATATCCAGCAGAAAAAGGCAGTAATTGTGAGAAAAACGAAATCCACTTAAATAAATATCTCTTTCTTAAAGGTGAAGAGAAAGAAAGCCTTGTAAGTCAAATATAACACAGACATATAAAAACAATTTTAATGATTTACTCACTCACAAGAGATTCTTTGCCGTCAAGAACGTTCCGCGACCAATTCATATGCTATTTTTTAAAGATTTCAACTATGTCACGAACGTAACTTCTCCAAGGGCGAAGTGTTTTCCATATACAGAAAATATTAAACATTTCTATCACATGTTCAATGATATTTAGTAATAAATTTAAAGCACTACGTCTCAAACCTAAAACCAATTGCGGAATACTGAAGGTTTATTTTTCCATTTTGTACAGTTTGTTAGCCGCTACCTATGTTTCTATTGCATTTAACCTTGAATTGTTTCGACTCCACCATGATCATTCCTCTGCACGATATTATACATCAGCTCGATAAGGAGCTGAGGAGCGTTGGCTTGTAATCGCGGTCCGTCGCAACGAAATGCCACTTCGTGCTCTCGTCTCCCTCTCGTTTGCGGCAACGGTTGCCAGTTTCTCACGCGTCGCCTGCAAATGCCAAGCGTTTGCTACAAGTCTGCGGTTACCTGCAAGAAGATATCGTCGTTGACAACGAGATAGACGATTATGAAGTGCTTATGTTTCAAACTCTCTTCGGTCGAGCGTGTAATGTTAATGAGATTTCTCCTCAAGCGAGTACTACACAAATTGTTCTCCGTTTGTAAACCTACACCGAACACCACTTCCAGCAACAAAATGAAACGAACTCTACAAAAATGTTCGGAGGGGAATAAAAGACGCACACTCCGGCAAAACGAAAAGAGCGCCGAACGCACGCTGAATTTCGCAATCGCTGTACGGACAGCTTCGCAAACGAGCCGGAGGATCCACCATACAAACGTCGCTAGCGACATCGACACTTGCGGCGCTGGGAGCTCGTGAGGATGGACGGCTGCGGAGGACGAACGGACGGATCGACGGCCGGCCGGAGCCCAATCACTTCCCGTGGAGGACGAAGGAGGCGGCGGCGGCGGCGGCGGCGATCTTGTCAGCGCGGGCCGCGTCGGCGTGGCTCCTCCCGCCGCCGCCGCCGACCCGTCGACCGAGAGCGGCCACAATCATTATGCTGGAATGCTCGCCTGTTAAACAACACAACGACCTCCTCAACCTGCTTCCCTCCTTCCCTCTACCGCCCCTCACCCGCGCCCGCGCCCTCGCCCTCGCCCCGCCGCTCCTCCGTCACCCCCACCTCCCTCTCCGTCCCTTCTCCTCCACCCGCTCCCTCCCGCGCCGTCCGCGGAGCAGAAGACCCGGTGATGAGCGCGAGTGGAGAGGAGCAGGATGAGGAGAAGGAACTTTCCCCCTACACCTCCCAATAATCGGACGCAGCATCTCCGAAAGGCTTGATGGGCAGCACACAAACTTCGGCGCGGCGGGGTTGCCATATCGGAAGGGGCAGGAGAGGGAAGGCCTCGAAGGAAAGACAAAAAAACGCGAATGCCACCACAAAGCAAACGGCCGTTTAAAGACGAAACAGCTAGCCGCCTTTCTCCACCCACCCGCCTTGCCCTTCCCTCTCATTTCAGCCGTTATCCCCGGCGGCACCCCACCCCGCCCCCGCCCCCGCCCCCGCCCCCGCCCCCCGCGCCCATTAGGAGGGGCGGAGGTGCGAACGCACAGCCTCCCCGGCGCAGCGCCGCCGCCGCCGCCGGTGTCAGGGGTGGGGGCGGGGGCGGTCCAAAAAACAATAACAAACAAAGGCTGCACTGGACGCGCGGGGAGCGATCCTCGTGGCTGCGGCCCTTCGCCGGCCGAGAAGGCGGATTCCACGCAACGGGCTTATGCGGACGCCCGCGGCCCCTCCAGGCCCTCGATATCCAAACTGCCTTCGTCCAACTTCAACGGGAGGGGCAATTGCCTTTCAATAAAACAACACGTGCGGGGTATATTGAGCAAATCATATCTACGAGAATTAGAAAAACTAAATCCTTTAAATCATCAATTTTAGTTGTGTCAGTGAGCATACAACAGTATACAAAGCAGTGCGACAAAATCCCACGGAACACCACCGATTGCTAGTTTTATTCAACCGTAAACAGATATCATTCTATTAAATAACTAGAAACTCCACCATTTATTTGAAGAAATAATTACTGATAAACGATCAGCGCTAAAATAATATTGCTTTTAATCTTGTCTGTCATGATTTTTATATATTCGTCAGTAGGAAATTGATTAATGAACTCTGAAAAACAACTGAAAAATAAAGATAAAGAAAGACGTTATATCGGTCCTACGGTCCTTCGGCGAGTCATACATAGACAAATTATCGAATTACGGGTCAAAAAAACGTACTTCTGATTCTTGACTCCGCACAAAAAATGTCATCCTATTAATCGCTTTTTAATTCTTAATGACATGTAGGTAGATAAGTCCTTATCTCGAGAACAGTGATTCATAGCATTCCGAAAACATCTTCGCGGAACCGCAATAAACGAACATCCCACAATCCACGTTAAACAAATAAGCAAATACTGATCACTCAATTTCCTAGTAAGTTTACATCTATCAAAAAGAAAACTGACTACCGATTTTACTGTGTTGTCATACGTTTCATGACATCTAATACTATACTAATCCATGTATTAGTTTGATTTAAACAAGGGAAATATTAAAACGAAAATATGAATAATGAACCAGCATGCTGTACACTTTCGACATGTGGGCAAGACGATTTTGCGAGACCAACACCATCGCTCACAGATCAGGTATCGGTAGAGTTAAGCTTCACAACTGAGCAACTGCCAACAAAGGAGGAATACCTTTTAAAGAGGACCAAACTCGAACAAAGATGCAGTGGCCCTGCATCGCCAATCACCGAGCGGACCCCATTGACAGACAGGTTGGATAGACACGTCCGCGGCGGCAGCGGCGGCGGCGGCGCCGGTCCGTCGCAAACGCGACCATCTAAATCACGTCTTTCGCCGACCGGCCGTCGCCGCCGCCCCCAAAAAGCTCCCAAGATAGTTTTACGCCTAGTTCAGCGGGAGCCGGGCCTCTTTCATATGCGGAGCCGCATGTTTATATAAAAGTCCCTCACCGACCAGTTTGGAAGATATATTAGTTCCGGGGAGTTCATCGATTTTCCTCAATAACCACGTCGTCACGGGGCCCCGGAATTTCATATTTATACGGGGAAGGAGCGAGGATGGAGAAAGGGGAGGAGACGAGTAAGGTGGAGGAGGGGAAAGGAGTCCCCCGGAAGGCCTTTGGGCATGCACGGTAATGGCGATGGTAGCGGTGACAGCACCGAAGGGAAGAAGAATATGAAGAAGAGGAATGTCATATTGGATATGCTTATGGTAGTAACGACAATAGCTGGCGGTAATTGTAGTAATGAAAATAAATTGAGAAAATACAGTTATTTCTGGTATTGGCGGCAGTAAACGTTTAGATGGTTTAAAGAACAAAAAATGAGTGACAGTGGGAGTAAAGTAATACTCATGAGCAGTGGTAACAGTCCCTAACAGAGTGGATAGTGAGTGATTCTGATGGTACTGTAGATAATCCACGTCATCATTGGTTATGATACACGAATCGCGGTGGCGGGATAGATTGTGCAAACCATATAAACGAACGAGCGCGTTACTGGTTGAGATAATGGTATCAGGAAGTGTAGGTGGTAGAGGAGAAAATTATGAAGATGGAAGAAGTGGGCATGGTTGGGGTAGTAGCAATGGAAACGCTGGTGGTGGTGCTCCTGTTCTTAAATTTGGAACTGATATATTTTTGGTTGTGGCTGAACTGATACATGTGTTGGCGGAGGAAGTGACGATGGGAAGGGTGTTAATGTGGTGATGGAAGTGGTGGCAGTGGCGGCGGCGGGACGACGAGGAAATTGGAGACGCCCGATGCCCGCCGAGGCACCTGCCCGTCAACCACCGTCAGGCGCTCCTGCGACGAGTCTAACGAGTGGGCGCCGCGTCGACAAGGAAGTGCCCAGTAGCAAATAGAGCAACGGCCGGCAATTACCCGGGGCCTCTCGTCGAGGGGAGCGCCGCGCCAGGGTGGAGGAGGGTTTCATTCTCGGACGACCCAGAGCGCAATTAACCGCCGCGGAACCTTCGACGAGAAAAAAAAATCGTTTCCTCAAATACCTGTTTTTATTTAATTATTTTTAGCTGGTACGATGCGTCTTCCACGTGGGCCAAGATTAAGGATGTGTCCGTTAGCTTCCGTTTCGAGATTTCACTAAATCAAATTGTTCTATCACAGAAACTTCCCTGGAATTTTGTTAATATTCAAACTCCGCCATGATTTTATTATTTCTTAGCCACGTATTCACTGCACGTACTAAATTTCAATCTTGAATCTGTACTGAAAAAACTCCTCTTGTATAAATCACGTGTTCATGCCAAGTCATCTACAACTCACCTGAATACCTATCTACAATCGCCTATCCTCCATTAGAAATAATGAAAACAGAGAAGGTTGTTCTTGCCTTTATAGAATCAATGAATACCAAAATAACAAGTTAAAAAAGCATTTTGGTATTTCACGAAAGTTGTAATCCCGCCCGATATTCGAGAAGCCAAAGTTTAATTCGCAACTAGCAAGTTTTTGTAGTTGATTTTCACAGATCAATATTTACTTCATTATATCACAGCAGCATACATATACTACGTCAATACTGTGTACCAAAGCAAGTCAGCAAACAGCACTCAGTCCATAGTTTTCACCAATTCTCATCAACCGACAAAAACTGTAGACAAAAGCCATTGAATTTCCCTGGGGAATGCAGGGAACTGAATACATCGTTAGTAAATATTTCCAGCTACCGAATAAAACAGTGTTGCTGTTTGTTTCAGAGTGCACAACGAGTATACTCCATCGTCAAAACAGAAAAATTTCATCGCAACTTGCTCTCGACCGACTCAGCCGCGGCGGGGAGGCGGTGGAGCCACAGTATTTGGCCACAACATGCGTGCTCACAAGTGCCCTCGGGCAATTCTTCTGCAGCGATGCGTTTCGGGCAACAATCCATCTACGAGCTCGATTTTTAGGAATTCTCCCGAACAGAAAACAAAATCAAAAAAAAGTTCGAAAATATAAACAGCAGAAAGAGTCAGTTACGCACGAATTTAGAAATTCTTTCCGGTCGACAGATCGACTCGTTGGGCGTGATGAGCAAATACGCACTCACTAAGAGGGATAGGGGATGGAGGATATGGAAGAGGAAGAGAAATGAGGAAAGACGAGAAAAGAAGAGAAAGATGAAGAAAAGGAAGAGGAATAATAGATGTGGTGCGAGAGACTGTACAGGCGGAAATGATGGAATGAAAACGATTATGAGATGTTGCGAGTCTCCAGGGATTGTATGAGACAAGAGACGGAATATCCTATGAAAGCATTGCCTATTAAAAAAATAGAATAAAACTGTATAGAACTGGACGACCTACGACAGAGATGAAGCTAATGAATTCTGAGAAAGTTATGAAGTTCCGAAAACTGAAAATATAACGTCTAATGGTAGAAGAATATTACCAAGACAAATTTCAAAGTGTTACTACAATAATGTACTCAGGTTTGGTCAGTTGCTCAATCGTAGTGCAAAGGACAATTAGAAATAAAAATAATTTAGTAAAAATTTAAAAGAAACAGAATTGTGATAAATGCCAAGGAGTTCGGCATGATTAGAAAAGCTGTTGAGGTCCAATGCAAAGGAGGGCAATATTATTCAGATCTTGTTATTTAAGCAAAGGGGTGATGAGACAGGGGCTCTAGTACTTCCTTGAAACAATATTTGCTGTACCAGATGCGAAAAGGTTATGACTAAAATATAGATACTGAAAAGAAAAAAAAAAACTATTTACATTCCGGTCGGAATAGCAGTTGACTGGGGGGTGGCAGTTGGAGCTGAAGGCTCTAAGTATGGATTTCCCTCCAAAAAATATAAGTTCTTTTAGAATTTATTTCTAAGAGGTCACACTCAGATAGTCATCTCATAATCATACTCTAGTGACCCCCACGTTCAGTAATGATGCGAAAATAAAGCAACAAAACGTGGCCTTGAGAGGACAAAAGAGGTTTAAGGTTCAGACGATGTAATCTCGTAATGCATGGTGGATATTAAAAACCTAAAATTATCAAATTCCTTGAAATTCTATTTTCCTTGACGCGTTGTGTACATGATACTTTACTGGCTTGCCCAGGAAGAGGAAAATGGTATCTTCAAAGACCGCATCACCTCATTTAAATCGCCAACCATCGGCCGGGGAGAGAATCAACGACGAACTACGCAACATAATTTGATCGCAAAGGCCGTCGTAGCAAATGTGAAGTCTGAATTCCCATGAGAGGGAGGGATGACTATGGGAATGAAGGACCCCTCGGGGGGGGGTGCATCAGGTAGTGAGCGACCCCTCTTACCGGGATCGAGAACTGCAGCGGGTTGGCAGTCCAGAGGGGGCGGGTGGCGGTCATGCGGCCGAATTCGTGGGGATGGTCAAGGATGTTCGGGGGCAACCCAGGCGGGCCGAAGCGGGGCCATGAAATGTTTAATACACGCCAATAAGTTCCGACCCACTGCATTGTATGCGAGCCAGCAGCCAGCGCGGGCTCGTCAACTCCACCGCAACTTCTGCCTTCATCGCTGCCCCCGGTGACGCCGCCTCTGCCACGCCATCGCCGTCGCCGCCACCGCCACCGCCACTAATGTGTCAGAGCCCAACCAACGTGAAATTAAAACCGCTGCCCTTTTCATTTTCTACGGTTCCCCGACTACCGGTAACGGTACGATTATCAAAGCGAAACTCTTATCAATGCAAATTTCCTTGTATTACGGAGAGACAGTTTACAAATATGCTACCGTGAATACAGAACATAACATACATCAAATAGCAGCAGATTATATTATACTATTTAAGAGGAATTTCATATCAAATGATATACACATATAATTTAGATGAGATTTATATTCATTAAGCCAGAAGCATTATCTGATTGTTGTAATATTGAAGTACAAATCAAAGTGTAGACCAGAATGTGTGTACACTGGTAACCACAAAAATTACTGTCGTGAGACATCATGTGATAATTAAACCTTATAACCATAATGAATTTTTTTTAAATATTCGTTTTTCATAAATTTCGAATCATTCAAAGCAATTCATTAATAAAAAACGATTCTTCGTGTCATATATTACCGACATTGTCTTGGAGTATTAATAAAATCTCCTCCCATCTGAGGACGATCAATCTATTCATTTAACGGGTTATTTACTTAACGTGATAATCCACTTAACACAGAACGTCAACGTAAGGTACCTCCTTCCAAAACACTGCTTAAAAAGTCCCAGTATCCCTTACACACATACACACTGGGTATACCATTTACGTAACGAAAAACTCATAAAACCATCATCGACCACCGTAAACAGGCGCGAGCACGCAAACATACCGGCGGCGGCAACCTTGAGAGCGCCAGGTTCCCAGGAGCGATTTACGAGGGGATGCCCCAGATGAGAGGAGGGAGACAAAGGGAGAGAGAAGAGAGAGGGAGAGACGGTGAACGAGAGGGTAGGAAAACGGGAAGGAGGAGGAGAGGCGGGGAAGAAGCAAAGGAGAAGAAGACGGGTCCGAAGCGGGGCTGAGATGAGAAGGGGGAATGCGAAGTAATGGTAGGGAGGGTAGAAAGAAGTGAAGGAAGAGGGAGTGGGGAGAAGGAGGGACGGGAAGGGGCGAGAGATGAATGAAGAGCAGAGGAGAAGTGGACGAAAGAGGCGAGAAAGGAAAGGGTAAAGAAGGGTGAGAGGAACACGGGTAAGAAAAGGGTGTGGTCCAAGCTGCGCCTTCCCCTGTGCATCCCGCGGGATACCCGGGAGTACGAAATATCGGACGCTTCAGAAAACAAGGTAAGCAGGATCAGTAGGCCATATAAGACGGATGGAACAATGACAATCTTTTAGAAAACAGATCCCTCTATATTAAAGACGGCTGAGATTTTTACATAAAAAATGTAGTATATAAATGAGATTAAAATTAATTTATATGAATCTTATAACGTTTCGACTACTTGGAATGTTGTAATTTAGAAGTACAGGGTTTATGTTTACAAGATGTCGTCGTCAAATATATAAACATTCGACCACATCCGCCATGTTGTAGAGTGTGATGCTCCAATGCACGATAGTTTGGCAGAACATGGTTTTTGTTTAAAAATCTAAAATAGATCGTGGTTGGTTTTGATTTTTTTTTTCAAATTCATCGACGTAGATGTTCCAAACTTCACCCAACAAGTGGTAAACACTGTTGTTATTGTTGTGCCCCACTTTTTAATGTTCGTAGAGAACTTACTTTTTTAAAGGCGTTTTCCAAGATGATGGTATTTTCAGTTCACTAGTTTTCCCAAAATTTCTTTGTTCTGTATTAGATCCTTAAGATTGTCGATGTTCCAATTACAATGAAATGGACAAGGACTGCTTTTACAAAATCAGTCAGTATTTTTTTTTTTTTTTTTGAAAATTTGGAGCAAAAAAGGAGCTTTTCAATTTTTTAAAACATGTATTATTTGACTTTGTCATACACAGATCAGTTTAAAATAAAAACTAGGTAACGATGTGTATGTATGGCCCAATTATTGAGACTTAAGCTCGCACTATATATAAATTCCAGAATCCACGTTGGCATCTCATACATTTTCATCTAGGTCCGCTAATACTTTTAGCAATGCGTGCTTTGGATATGTATTTACGATGCAACTTACAGAACGTGAGATCGACCTGGGACGCAAAGGCAAGTGAAGCCTTTCGCCCGCGCACCCCGTCCCCGCTCGCTCCGTGCGTGCACCCGCACACCGCCCCGCGCCGCCGCCGGCTGAAACAACGAGCCGCCCTGCGTGCGAGGCGCATCAACAGCTAACAGATGGCGCGCGGGAGGGGTGCGCTGTACACACATCCAGCAGACATGCCATGATAATGACGTTCGTCACTGCAGCCGCCGCCGACAACGCCGCCGGTCCCGCAGGCTCCTCAGTCCGTCTCGACGGCTTGTTAATTTCTTTTCGTGTTGGACATTAAAGTTAATGGCAAGGGTAATGGTGCATTCATCAGGAATAGAGCGCGGGGAGCACGCGAATGTTGTGGGGAAGACGCGGGAGGGGAGGATGAGAAGGAGGAGGCCGCGTTTGATGAGAGAAGGGTAATGTTATTCCGGTCCGCGTTGGGAGCACCGCTCTTAAAATTGTAAAGTGAATTGACGAGACGTAAAGCTGACCAAGCTCGGCGGGAAAAAATTCCATTGCATCCCTCAGAAGACGTTCTAATGACAAAGCTAAATGATACCTAACAGTCATCGGGAGCAAATGTACAAACTCATTAATACGACATCGAGCCGTCCCACCGGACGGCAGGGCATTCGAGAAGAGGTTTATGTCTTTAGCACTGCAAGCGACGTCAAAATAATTTGATGTTCGTCCGTGTACACATAAAATGAACGTTCGCGCATACTATATTTAAAAGAAAACTCGTTAGTCACCCCGTCATTAGGAGTTATTAACTGTGGACAGAGAATTATAAAAGCGAAGTACTCCCGCGTATACAGGCAGCAATTGGAGGACAAATCTATCCGTGCGACAGCAATTTCAAATAAACAAACATAAAGAAGAGACAATCGACAGATTTCATTGCAAATGAAATATTTAAGCGACAGAACTTAATTAAAAAATTAAAACTACTAGAATAGATGTGAGCAGTAAACGGCATTCAGGCCCAACACGGATATTTATTTAATATAATATCGCAATTTCGGTCACAATTACAAGTATTTTCATAGGGACAAGAACAATATAAACCCATAGAGTCCAACCTGTACATAGGCATGTAATTCGAAGATAACTGTGCTAATGCAGCATACAGAGGAATCTAATCACATCTTCAAAAACTCATAATAATCTGTTTCAATTATTAATACTTGATTTAGTGAGAATTTTCTTAAAGAAACAGTAATCAACCGTCTCAACGCCACACATGCCGGGAGACCGGTCGGAGGCTTTGGGCATGTCTTAACTGGGACAGTGCTTCACTGGTGAGATACGTGGTTGAGGAAAACTTCACGAGTCGACGGCAGGTCGGCGCCGGATCTCGCCATTTAGCGGGGGAAGATCACCGCCACCTCCCAATGAAAAACATGCACCACACTTACGGGACCGATGACCTCAGTAGTTGACGGACCCGGAATCTCTAACAATCAATCAATCCGACTGAACGTAACGATAAAGTCTCCAGAACACCTTCCCCTCCCACCGACCGAAAGCTGGCCAACAGGCCTCATTCCTAAGTGCATGAGCCTCTGTGGGCGTAGCAAACGGAAAACGAAGAGTCGGAAGGGTGCACTGGCGGCGGCGACGGCACCCAAGCGTTCCAACTTCTACGTCGCCCAAACGATTTGTTTCCTCGCGCTGCCCCTTCCTCCCACCTCCGCCGCTCCTAATGACACTGCCCGACGCGCACACAAAGGGTGGAAGCTAATAACTATTCCGCCGCCCTCGCACTCGCTCGCGCCGCCACAGCCACCACCACCGCCACTGCCACCACCCGCTTTGGCATCGCCGATTCCCTTATTTTCTTTGCCATCGCCGCCTCTCGTGTCGTCGCTACTCGCATCTACCCCCCCTACTCCCTCCGCCTTTTCTCCTTCCATAGCTGCGCTTTTTTATCGTTATCTCCCACATTCTTCTTTTCTAAACATCCGCACCTTTTTTTCTAATTGTCCCTCTTCCTCCAATTTTCCACATCCTATCCCCCACCCTTCCTCCTCCACCTTATTCTTCTCTTCCGCCTTACTCTACATCTCATCCTTTTCTGCTCTACTCTACTCCTCCTTTTCCTATGTCCCATCCAACTCGACCTCCTCTCAACCCATCTCAACCTCCCCAAGTTTCCCTCCTATGTGTACCCCTCATTCCGCCATCTTCCCCCTTTTCATTTCCACATGCGTTCACTTTTATGTCCACCTTCTTCTCTTCCATCTCCGCCAGCGATGGGCGAGGAGCGCGGAGCGGAGCGGAGTAGAGCGAGGCGACGCGACGCGGCACGGCGCTGCGCCGCGCGGCAGGGCGCGGGGAGGGGGATAATGAGAGGGCGAGGGGGAGGAGACAAAAACCTACTTGTAAACCAAATATAATTTTGTGAATTAATGCATATTTGGAGGTCACTTTTATATACACAGCCCCGGGCGGCGAATACCGGTTCCGGGCTAAGTGGCTCCTCGGCGACGATGGCGGCGGCGGCGGCGGGCATGGCGGCGCTGATGGCAGAGGTGACGGCGCGGCGCAGCGGCGGCAGAAGACGAGGCGGCGGTGGCGGCGGCGGCGGTGGCTGCTACTGGGAGGCTGCCAGCGCCTTGGACTTGCTTCGCTTGGCGGCGGTGGAAGGCAAGGCGCCTCCCATGCGCTGCGTTTACCTTCGATTATTAGGAATCTTCTATGTGTATACATTAAGGAATGTATGTACACAACAACCAATTAATGGAGGACCAATCAATGCCAGAGGCGCAATTATTATCCGTGACCTCACTTATCCTTAGTCTGCTTGTTGTGTGATAAAAGATGAACTATTATAGCCTAAACGATCTTTGAAGACAAAGAGGTTACACATATTATGGATATGTTCGAGAGGAATTCTCTGGCTATCCTAAACTTGTCCAGCACCTGCTCCCGTTTCAGGATTACAATTGCATTTAAGAGAGGCTGGATTCCATAATTTCGTTTAATATATATGAAGAATAAAGGAATGATGACGTTCCATAGAGAGAGATATCTGCGAAAGTCGTAACCAAAACGTCTGAAGGCTTGAGGTACGGTTTCTATTACATGGATATATGTCGGAATAACATCCTATTCTCGCATATAGTTTCATCTTGTGCAATAATAGCGAAGTGAACATTACGAAACATCTCACATTAACCAGCTATGACTCGGATACGTGAAAACTATATTGCATGACTGTTTCGGGATATTCGCTAGCATAAAACAATGATGTTGGAAATTGCATGTAAACTTTGACTTCGTCCACTCGGCACATACAATTTGCTCCATACATGGTCACGCCAGTACGCGGTGTATGCTCTCTTTGATAGCACCTCCTAGCCTGCAAACGGTAAACGCAATGTTTAATGAGAGGTCAGCCATTTTAGCGAAAGGTCACAACCTTGGCAGGGTGGAGCGGGTGCTCGCGATCCGGTTTCGCAGGCGAAGGGAGTGCCGTCAGGCAGCGCGCTCTGGAAGGCTCTCCCACCGTTTCCGTCGGTGACGTTGGAACCTCCAGCGCAAAGCATCGGCAACGACTGCATGAAGCCTGTTAACGATTCCTGATAACAACTGGATATCCGTTTGGCTTGAGCACCGTGTGCCCAAATAGCTTGCTCCGTAAACGCCCGCTCGAAGCACTCTCGACTCTCCTCGGAGTCCGTTCGGTGTCTATTCGACGCATGCTCCAGAAAGTTCCACACACCTTGATATTCAGTAGACGCCCACTGAACTCCGCCCAACATCCGCTCAACGCCAGCTCGATACCCTCTCGATCCCGCTGGCCATCAGCTCGATGCCTGTTGAACTTCCGCACGATGTCCTCTGGACGCCTCCTAAACGACCGGTTCCCATCACCTCAACAAGAGCTCTATACCTTTTTCACGTCCAATCAGCAACTCGTCCTCGACTGTTCGTTATCCGTTCTTTGCTAATCGTTGAAAACTGTTCGGAAGTTCTTATATTATTCATGTTTTCCGTTTTGTTTGAACATTCACTTAAACCTTCAGTTTCTAAACGGAATTGTTCCACGAGTACCATGGCTCAAGTCATGGGGGGCGTGAGCTATTCTGACAACATAAGTAATCTTTATCATTATGCTTTATAAATGTCTCGATTATTTTTGGGAGATACAGAATCTTAAATATTATATTATTTGAAGCTGAATCATAAATACAAAAAATTAAATACAAGTAACGCAAGAATGTATTCGAGATTCATAAGAGAAGCAAATAATAAACTATATATCACTGAAACTATGATTAATAGACAATATCACGTTAACAGAGTTTTCGGGATGGAAGGATTACACAGTGGAGCCTCACGACAACGCCGAGGAGCACAGGAGTTAAAGAGCGGGACAGCTATTCAGTGAGTGAGCCGAGGCAGTCAGAGGTCTCAAGAGCCGCCGCACGATACACCTGTTGCCAGCGAGCGGTGGGCAGTATTAGCGGCGATATTGTGTGAGTAATCCAGCGGCATCTGGGCGCGGGTAACAAGGAAGACGGAGCGCGGATCCGGTAGGTGCGGCCCTCACCCTCACCCTCACCGCCTCCACCACCACCACCACCACCACCGAGAAAGACACAAGGGGCGTCCCCGGGCAGCCACAACGCACGCAGCATAGCACAACGCTTTCACACCTCGGCGGCGAAACAGCTGAATCACACGGAGCGCGGGCGCCGGGATCCACAGCAGCAGCAGCAGCAGCGGCAGCGGCGGCGGCGGCGGCAGCGGCGTTGGCCAGACGCATTGTCCTCAACTCAAACGGCGCGCCGCCGCCACCGCCCATTGTGAGGACACGGCTCCCGGGCGGCCACCTCCCCCCCCCGGGCCCGTCCCCGCCCCCGCCCGCGCCGCTGCCGCCTAATGCGCGGAGGCGGATGGGTAATAGGAGCCACGGCAGCGGGAGCGAATCCCGCACGCCGCCCCCGCACGCCCACCCCGCCCGCTCGCCCGGGCGCGCGCCCAACGTCGCCAGCCCTAATGAGCGCAGAATGGAGAGCGCCGTCTAATGAGAGCTTCGCTAATGGGCGATGCAAGGTCCAGTTGGTTCCTATTAAAGCTTGAGGCGACGACTCGGAGGAGGTGAGGTAGGGTGAGGTGCTGACCTCGGCGTCGTCCTGGGGGTGGTCCGGTCGTATTCCGCGTAAGGTATTTCCGTCACACTGCACTGTTTCACATAATTCCATCATTGGTTTCCTCCGATTTGGATGTGATGTAGGCCGTCTATTTTATCAGTAATTTGTTTAAAATGTTTGGATATCATCTCGGGTTTTCTTAGGGACTGGCAAAGATATTAATCTTCAAAATTGAAATGGCAGTGATGAAAAATGCCTCCATTAACAATAAACGACAGAAGATAATGATTAGAAGAAAGGCAAATAATGTTTAGAAAAGTTTTCAAATTAAAAAAAATGAAATTAATTTGTTTTGACCTGACATCTCATCCAGGACTTCCCATTATATAGCTGTTTTAAGAGGAGTATGAAACGACATTCTGTCCAGAATGCAGTAACTGAGTATGTCAACAATGTTTTACTGACATACATGGAAATGTAATGCGTAGAATGTCTCAAAACGCCCGAAGAATAGAATTCCAATATTTCTAGCATATATGCAGAAGCAAAGAATGCATTCTAAGAATCTATCCCAAGTATAATTTATATATTTCTCCTCATATTAGAAATACATATCAATCATAGTGGAAAATGGCAGTACAAAATACGTTTTACAGCCAATTTACAACCAACAATGTTATCGTTTATAAATTTGATCGTCGTGGGTTAAATTTTTTATTTCATTACATTTCGACAAAACGGACATCCGGTAAGCATGAGTATTGCACTTTTTTTGTTTGTTTTTTTCAATAGACGATTGTTTCCCGAGATGAGCGCTCCGTCATATAAAAAATTAAAGGTAGACGTTTACACAATGACATTTTGTTATTTCTGGAACATCATTCCTATGCTGAACTTGTTCTGTTCACGGTACGCAAAGAGTTAACCTTTGAAAGAGTTTTGTATTTCTAATTTAATGTTTAGAAACGAGTTATCTCATGTTTTAAAAATATTGAGAGTATCGCCCAAGGGACACAAAAACTGGAGGAAACGAAAGAATACATTCGCTTTTCAGACCGCGTACGTACCGTTCACCCACATCAATTCTTTCTGCCTTCATTCCTTATTAGTACTTGGGAGACTTATCTTTTCAATTGAATTCATGATCTGGTGATACGATCAGGTAATAACCGTATGTGTCGTATCTATTTTCCATCTTCATGGCGTGTTCATTTTTGTGAATAGCTTTTCTCTGTTCTTGGTATAATTTCTCCGCCAGCTCTACATAACATTTTTGAATTGTTTCATTTTTCTCCAGCTCATCTCAGCTCCTTATTGGTAAATCATCAATTCTCTCCCCTTCTGAAAGAATCATTTTGAAACTTTCCTTCATCCTTACGATCCGTTTTGCACCTGCAGGAAACCCGAAAAACTTGAACCGTCGAGCATTCCGAATTCCGTTATTATAACATCCAGAACGCACATCACCAAACGAATACAGACAGCTCGGCCTGCAGCCCTCGAGCGCCATAACGTCACCCGTATTTACGAGAGCCGCGGCGAGAGACACGTGTAATTGGCCGGCGCGAGTGACGGAGCGGCGCCGTGCCACACAGTGCAGAAGAAGCCTTTGTGTGGAGAGGCATCGTCCTCGGACTGTCCTCTGCGGAGCGGCGAGGCGCGGTGCGGCCGAGATCCGACGCCGATAGGCGGCGCGTGATAAGCAATAAGCCATCACCCCTCCCGCGGCGCGCGCGTCCGTCAGCGCCCGCCGCGCCACGTCGCGCCGCGCAGTGGGGCCAAACGCCAACCGAGCGTCTGTCAGGTCCCTTCAACACGTTTTGGGAATTTGTTGCGGATAAATCGCTGGAAATTGACTTGAACTGACCGAAACTCCTATAATGAACCATCGTAAAAAATATTGCGTGCTCGTTCGTATAAATCGCATACCAGGATGTAGAAATAAAAAGCAGTTTTGAAAATGTAGCTACTCGTCTTGGTGCATTTCGAATAAATTGTATTTACTCACTATTTCACTAATGACTAATGAACCAACGTGGTAGAAAGTTTTCTTTTTTTCCATTTGGTATGGTATAAAACTGATAACCGATTAAGAATATCTTGCTGCTATTCAGGAATATTTTTCTTTACTGTTTTCATTTGTGGAATTGTCTAAATAAACTTCACAGGTATGTTTGAAAGGCCCAGAAGAATCACTTGATTTCTCCGTTATTCGCAGTTTAGCCACTGATTTCCAAAACATTCCTGTAACACGTAACTCTTGTAATTCTTTTCGTAATATGGTACTGTTGTATCTACTTAATGCAATCAAAGGAACGAAAAACCAATCTTATCAGCCGCAACAATCAAAATAAATGACCTGTAGCTAAAGACGGTATGGATACACTTATTCCAGGAAACGGTATTTCCTGTTTATATGATTATTTTCTTTTACGATGGTATTACGATTCAGGCGTATTGATAGGGCCATAGCAGTTAACACATACCCTGGTTGGTTATCGGTTTAATGACATTGATTGATTGATTACTAGTGTTTCCGAGGGCGTCAACTGCTGAGGTCATTAGTTCCGTAAGTGTGGTGCGTGTTCTTGCTCGGGAGATGACGGTGAACTTTCCCCCCTGGATAGCGAGATCCGGCGCCGACCTACCATCGACCTATTGGGTTTTCCCAACCAGATATCTCCCACCAGCGGAGCACCGCTCCCGCCGGGACAAACACCAAGCTCCCAACCGTCTCCCGGCAGTATGTGGTAGTGTAGTGTATGTAAGGGGAGAGGATAGAACAAGGAATGGGAAAGAAAGATAGCACGCGACCCATGGTCCATTTGGTAGGGTATTCTCCGGCATTGCCTCGGAACTGATTGGAGCAAGTCTCTAGGATTCTCCTCCAGACAGCGACAGAACTCGACCTCGCTATCTGGCTAGTGTCGAAAATCCTGCCACCGTCCGGACTCGAACCCCAGGTCAGAGGCACTGTAGTGACATCAGTCGATGCCCTGAATCACCACTCCCGGTTTTAATGACCATCTCTAATTATCCGATATAGTATTTGTATGGCTCCATGTATTTGCCTCAGTAAGGAAGGGGCCTCGTTTCGAATAGCCAGCAACAAATGGGAAGGTTCCTCGGCAGCAACAGTTCGCTTCGGGCCCAGTGCGCGCAGCGTAAAAAAGGCGCGCTCCGCGAGACGACGGCGACGCGGCCCGACGCCTCGCGCGCCATTCGGGACACGTCGCCAGAAGAGCTGGTAAAGGCTCGCAACTGGCCCCCAAAGATGGCCAAAGATCGGGTGGCCGGCCCGCGCAAGCGGGTGGCCGCCGCCGCCGCTTGCCGTGTTTTTGCCGGCACTTCCTCCGTCTTCGAAAAGCGACTTGGGCACCGAGCTGATGCCGCTCGTGCAACGCGCTGCCTCTCGGAGATGACGTGGCGGCCTTTTGGGCGGAGATGGTTGCGAATGGCTGTTTGGTGCTAGCGGCGCCTCGGATGAAGAACGAAAGGAAACGCACAGAGGAATGTGAAGTACTAGGTTGTGAAGGGAGGGGAAACAGTTTCTCAACCACAAAATTCATAAAAGTCAGCATCCAATCACACTTTCTTGGTTTTCACACAACGAAAAAGTGCAATCTACCGTGTAGTGTTAATATTATCAAGAATTCCATATCATCAAGTATTAAACGTTTTGTACCTCTGCTTTTTATGGTACTATGTCCATTTTTTTCTGAAATGGAATACATTAATCCACTTGTTCTTATATCAATGGTGGTATTAAAACTGACCAAAAGACATTAATAACGAAGTTAGATATAAAGCAAAGAACATAATATCCACTTTCAGTCATGGGACAAAAGTATTTTAAACTGCTTCTCCTCTAAATTCAAAAAAATGGGACGTACTTGTAATGCCCTTTCCTTGCGACGAATTGTTCACATAATTAATTCGCGGTAGAAATATTTCAGGTGTTTTGGATTTACAAGTGACTAGAAAAAGTCTCGAAACCGAACGTAGTAATTAAAGATTAAAGAGTGAATGTTCAACAAAAGTTTTGAAATGCCCATTTAGCAGTGTAAACTGTGTATTAAATCCAAATCGAAATACTTTTACTGAGATTGATCTCTTCGAATTAAGTTTGACACTGTTTGCCAAATATGTGAGTTTTTCCAGAGACATTGCAATGGAGGTCTACCTCGTGCATACTACTGTCATTTAAGAAACTGTAGAGAAGAGAAGGAACATTTTACGCAGATCTCAAGCAACCTAGCATCCGGAAGAAGTTCGATGAGTCATTCATTTTGATGAAATTGTAGTCATCTGTCCCTGTCATTTCCATTATTCAATTACAAGTGGAACTAAATATAACTCGTGTCTACACGGAAACGTGGATTGACGTACGAGGAACTTTCACTAATGAATATGATAACGAACATTAGAAACTTTGTCTCAGGTCAGGCGGCCCACAGGACACTGACTGCTTCTGTATTCTGCAACATATCCCCTCCTTTACCTACAGCGGTAACAGAAACGTTTCTACTTCTGCACTAACAAAGTAGCGAAATCTGAGAACGACTTTCCAAGGAATTGGGAACCGACTTCGCATCCCTTTTTCTCCTCTCACCACAACCGAAGCCTCGTCAACACGCCGCCCCCGACAAAGCCTCGCGGCGTCGGCATCTGCGCCGCGAGTCGGAATCCGGCCTCTCTGACAGTTTTAAGAGGCGCGGGAGGCGGAGCAGGCGAGCGGACGCATCAGCCATGCGGCCGGTGTCACACGCCGCCGCGCATTAGGCGGGGCCAACAACCCCGCCACCGGGCACCGCGGCCGAAAAACGCTGCGCCTAATGCGTGTTTGCGGTGGGCGGCGGGAGGGAGGGCAGGCGGGCGAGCGGGCGGGCGGGCGGGCGGCGAACGGGCGGGCGGGCGAACGGACGGGCGGGCGAACGGAGCGGGCGGCGAACGGGCGGGCGGGCGAGCGGACGACGGGCGGGCGAACGGGCGGGCGGGCGGGCGAACGGGCGGGCGAACGGGCGGGCGGGCGGGGCGAACGGGCGGGCGGGGCGGGGCGGGCGGGCGGGCAGGCGGGCGGGCAGGCGGGCGAACGAGCGGACGGGCGGGCGGGCAAGCGGACGGGCGGGCGAGCGGACGGGCGAGCGGACGGGCGGGCGAGCGGACGGACGGGCGGGCGAGCGGACGGTGCGAACGAGCGGACGGGCGAAACGAGCGGACGGGCGAACAAAGCGGACGGGCAGGGGGCGGACGGGCACGGGGGCGGACGGGCACGCGGGCGGGCGGGAGGGCGAGCGGGAGGGCGGGCGGGCGGGCGGGTGGGCGGCCGTTTGGGCGGAGGGACCGGCGGATGGACCGGTGGACGGACGGACGGACGGACGGACGGGCGAACGGACGGACGAATGGACGGGTGAATGGGCGGGCGAACGGGTGGGCAGGCGAACGGGTGGGCGGGCGAACGAGAGGGGCGGGCGAGCGAGAGGGCTGGCGGGCGGGCGAGTGTGTGTGTGTGTGCTTGGGTGGGTGGGTGGGCGAACGGTCGGGCGGGCAAGCTGGCGGGCGGGCGAACGAGCAGGGTCAAGACGGGAGGACGGACAAGCGGCCCGGCAAGAGGAGTGAATGAGGGAAAAGTGGTTGCGAGGAAAAAACGGACGGAGGGCGCATACTTTATAGTGGGAAGAGAGCGGCCGCGGGATTCATATGTTGAGCCTCAAGCCGAAGGCCGGAGAGAGGGGCTGGAGAGGGAGAGGAGCTGGCAGTGGTGATGAAATATGTGATGGAGGTGAACTGGACAAGGTAGCGACGGCATTAGAGACGAAGGGAGGCAGGATAAAGAGGAGGAGGGATCGTGAGGATAAAGCGGGAAGCCATGGGCAATGGCTGCTGGTTAGTATAGTTTTAGGACAAATCTTGGCAGATAACAATAGTGGTTTGGAGAGACGATGACCAGCTAACGATCAGCGGGCAAAGATGGTGAAAGTGGAACGGTAGATGCTAGGGGTAAAGACAAAAGCGAGAGCGAGCGTCAGGGGCTGCAGAGGCTGGGACTGCAAGTGAAGGTCGAATCGAAGAGGAGAGATATGTGCCAACGATATTGCGAGACAAGGAAAAGTGGCAAAGGTGGAGTGCACACGAACTAGCAGCAACTTAAGGAACTCACAAATGCGATGGCAATATAGGCAGCTGTGAACGAAAGAAACTAGGTGAGAAATCTCAGTAATTAACGTCCATTGCAGGAGCCGTGTCTGAGAGGCGAAGTGTGAAAGGGGTTGGAAAGGAAAGAACACAACGATAAGGGTTGGGTACCTTCGGGCTAGGGCTACAACTATCGATGTCGAGGTTATGAAAACATTGATGTTTTAATGGAAACGTATTTCTTACCTCCCGCCCGAGTGATGATCCCGTCAGCGTGGGAAATTCTAGTGTCCTGGTATTCCGCTTTTCTCGTACATCCAGATTTACAAAATTGACTGCTCTTGGAATAAGTATTATTACCATTCATGTTTCCCAGTCGATGTTGCATCCCTACTTAGAGCTTCGTGGCGAGAAGAAGAAAGGGCGGAGATGAGTTACAAGTTGCGAACGTTCGTGAAGGGTGAGGGCAGAGTAATGTCGTAGAGGCGGAAGTCGATAGTAAGTGGTGGTGAAGAGCAGCGGTTAAAAGCAGTGGACGGCAATAGCGGGTGTGGTGGACGGTGGAAGACGGAAGAGAGTGAAGAGAAAACGGTGCCGAGGCAAGGCGTAGATGGAAGGCAGCACCGGCTAGCAGCGGGCGACAGCGGGACGTGGCGGGTACGCGCGAGGTGTAGCGGGCGGTTACTGGTGGCTGAGGGTAGGTGACAGTGGGTTGAATTGGACGGAGGCAGGGAGGCGGCGGGCGTCTGCGGAAGGGTGGTGGCAAATAGTGGCGGGAGTGGTGACCGAGGCGGGCAGAGGCAGAAGGATTGCGGGGGTTAGCGAGGTGTTGCGGGCAGTCGCTGGCGGCTGCGGCAGGTGGTGGTGGGTTCGATTGGGGTGGATGGTGGCTGAGGGGCGGCGGGCGTCTGTGGTTGAGGTGGTGTGGTACGGAGAGGTGGGGTCGGTGGTGACCGAGGTGGGCGGCGGAAGGATGGCTGTGGGCTGTGGCCACTGTCAGTGGTGGCCCGAGGCGGGCGTCGGCCAGCGGCAGCGGGGGGCGTCGGCGAGGCAGAGCGAGGCGCGGCGGCATCTCGACTGAAGACGGGCCCGCTGCTCCCGTGGGGCCGGTTCGGTCGTTTGGAGCCTCGTCTCGAATGTCCAATAAGCGACTCTCACGACAGCTTGATTAAAAGTCTTCATTGAAGCCCCGGACCGATGTTAATGATACAGCACTTAATCTAGAGCCTCAGATAATTCAAACCTTATAATGCATTCCTATTGAAAACGATGCGATAGGCAGGATATCACAAATATACGAGTTACAACAACAGGTTTACGTTCATTGAAGCAGAAAGAGAACACACTGCGCAACTTTCCTCATATGTTACGTAGGTGAATGGGACTCATTATACTTTCTTGTCTCGTCTTGCACGGAAGATCCTTGAGACCATGTGACGGGTCATAAAATGGAAGGATTGTGTGAAGAAGAAATGCAATAACGAAATGAGGGCGATATAAACCGGTGTAATAATGACTCAAGTAGAGATATAACTGTAAGTGAAAGTGAAAATGAAAGTTCACATACCTTTGTAGTTTGTGAAGGAATGTTGTATCAATGGGGACACTCTACATCTCGTCGTAAACAATGGAACAGCTGCGCGTCTGTGGCATGCTCTCCATTACAAAACAAAGCATTTCTTTGAGAAAACTATAAATACATACACAGAGGAAGAACTGTATATAATTTAGATTGAATATATTTCGTCTATGATACAGAAATAGTAGTAGTAGTTACAGGAAAACAGTTTATTAAGTTTATGAGCTCATTTTTCGACTTTTTATCGACATTTTTCGAGCAGGTTTTACGAGGCAACATTTGCGTGAAGGAGTATTATTAGTTGCATGAGTTCATGTTAAACGGTATAGCATACCTTTCATAACAATTTAAAACATACACTATATTTCAGGGAGTGTAGACATCTCATTCGGTTGAAGTACTATTGAATTTATACATGACTTTATATTACATTCTATTACACAGTTCAAGCCCAAAATATCTATTTTCTTCCAAGAAAATGAGAAACATTTTCCCGAATGTTTCATTACTTTGGTAGGCTTTAACCATGTGCTCTTAATAGGCGAATATGATTCGGTAATAAATGAGTGCGTGAAATACGGCTGCGACCTGCCTCTCCACAACACGAATCCACTATAACGCCGTCATCAGTATCACAACTTTATTTCTTTTTAATTACAATTATCATTTTAAATAAATTACAAAAACCATACCAGCTCAGGGCGGCTAAAGCATCAACTGATATCACTGCAGTGTCTCTCGCCGGGAGGTCTTATGACTTTGAGTCTTCCCAGTAGTAGGATTTAGTTAGGTCGAATTCAGTCGCGGTCTGGATGAAAATTCTAGGGGTCGGTTGCTCTGATCGGTAGTTTTCCGTGGTTTCGCTAATCAATACCTAGCGAATGCTGGAGCAGTACCTTAACAAACGAGCCACGGGGCGTGGTCGCTCTTTCCATCCGCTTCTTTGTCCTATCCTCACCTTTTATGTAGATGCAGTGTATTTAAGGTTTTTGAGTGATATAATTGCAATTGTAAAAGTACGTCAACGCTGTTGCTTACCAAAGTAAAAATATATTTGACCTGCATACGACATATACCAAATAAATTATTTAATATAAATTAAAATGAAATAGGTTTATGAGAGCAGTAGACTAACATTTTCAACTTCAAAATGTGAAACCATAACATGGTAGACGAAATTAAACAAATGACTTTTGCACTCTAGATCTTGTCTGCATCTGATGGCACTAACTAGGCGGTCATGTAATCACAAAGCCCCAGAGAGCTGCTGTATTTAGTGAGTGACTTTTGGGTGCCATGTGGTGGTACGCATGTTTATAATGTAGGTATTCAACATGCAACAATAGTAAGGAGGATTGCTATGATAGGTAATAGGAGAAATAATGTTACAAATTTTTCAATGAAAAGTATATTATTATTTTGGTTAATCTAATTATTGTAAATTTATGCAGTAATATTGTATTTTCTACATTCCATAGCCCTGATGAGGGAACAATACTGTTCCGAAACGTCTGCAAACAAAGATAACTTATTATTTACCATCCACCCATTAACATTTCTCGTTAATTAAGAGTGGTCGTAAATTCCAGAGTTACTAGTAATTTTATACGTCATTGACGTGTTTTTGAAGTAGTTTATACTTTTCAAATTCGAAACTCTGTGTAAGTTTTCACAGTAATCACAATTTTCAAATATCCCGGTTTTAGCACAAAAAAAATAGAAACGGATATCACAGACAGATTACTTGACCGTTCGTATTATGATACTTTCGTTGCCGAAAATTACAGCACCTAATAAGTATTTGCTTTTGTCCTAATAGAGTTTTTCTCCGATTTTTTCATCGTTCCAAACAAAAGGCATATTGTAGTCCGTTGCATAAGGGCGACTTCGGTATATAACAAGGTCCTTACGTCCAAGTCACCACTTCGACGTGGGAGAACAGGGCGTTCCGCAGGGTTAGGGAACGGGGCATGCCGGCGCCGGGGCCTGCGATAAGCATCGCTCCGAAGGGCGGCCGCCACAGCCGGCGGCTAATTGGGCCGCCCTGCAACCCCATCCCTCTCGCCCTGCGTCCGCGGACGCGCCCGCATCGGTGCGGCACCCCGGCGCGCCCCACCCCGCCCCGTCAGCCCTTCCCCGCCTTCGCTGGCGCCCTCATCGTTAACCAGGGCCGCCCAAGGGTCGCCAATAAAGAACCCAATCATAAAAGTTAAGGGTCCCGCGGGGCACCTTGAAATATGACCAACAATTCCATCGATAACCGAGAGGCGAAAGCGATGGCGGCAGGACGGCAGCGGTGGAGGTAGCGTCGGCGCTCGTGATGGCGATGTGGCGGCTGTAGAGGCGGGATGAGGGCGGTGGCGGCGGCAGAGACGGCGAGAATCGTGGTGGTGGTGGTGGTGGTGGGATGCTGTAGAACATACGGTGGGGTTGGTGCTGGCAGTGCGGGCAATGGCGACGAGGGCGACGTTCAGCGACGGTGACCCCCAAGCCAGGCACGTCGTAGACGGAACGTCGTAGTAAAAGCAGTCGCTTTACGAGGGCCTTACCAGCTACATTACTGCCTCGTTAGCATCCGCTGGCCGGCCGGCGAAATTCACATGCCCGACATGGGAATCGGGATCAATGTTCGATACCCAATAGAGCGCGTTATTGAAACGAAATGGATACCTTAAAGTGCATGACTGTGCAATTTTATTCGACGGAGCATTTGCAACGTTGCTTAAACAAACTATTTTAAATTCTTCAAACGTTTAGAAACTTTGTACCGTAAATCAACCTTGTATTGAATGCATTCCTTTATTTCTAACATGTATCCATACTTTTGATGTTGCTAATATTTCAAATTCGTTTCATTTTCACCAATAATAATATTAGGAACGTATTCTGAAAAAAGATAAAAATAACTTTAACATATATTGACATAAACATTTATCGTCCAGCCGTCTGATAAATACAACGCCAAACAAACACGTTGCTCGCTGAACGTATGTTAAAACTTATTTTCAAACATGAGAGAAGAAACGAATCAATAAGAGAAGATCAATCACATGCGACAGTAAATTCTTTAACATACGAGGAACATGCCTACACAAAATGCACACGTGTAGAAACATTACGTGTCATACACTTCTCGAAAAATATGAGCCTACGGTGAAAAGTGAGATCGAACGCGATTACTTCGAGCAGTCCACGACGAACTTCGTTGTCAAGTAAGGAATATATAAATTTCGGTGCTGCCCCTCTCCCACGCAGGTCATAGTCTTCTGGGAATACTTCCAGGCAGCCTGACATTTATTTACACGGCGCGAAAACGAATCGCTTCACCCCATAAACACCCGCTGAGAATGTCGTTGGACGCTTAACTACCTTTCATCCAGAAAGTTTCTTTTGTATACGCCCTTTTCTATTGCGACTCGACCAGAATGGACATCGTGCCCTGTGAATGCCACAGCGATATTTACGAGGTATAAACTTTTAAATATTTCGCGAATCGAATGATAACGAGCCTCATGATGCATCTTTCAAATCACTTTCTTCAAACCGGTCACGAGACAAATGCACCTCCAGTCTTTTAAGTCTACCAAAAGAAGCTCTTCAATTCTTGATTTCTCTAAATTTCAAAAAGAAATTTCCAATGTATGATACTAATGTGGAATATTACGTATACTTTCGGAATACGTGCATTTACTCCAGAACTAGAATACTCGTAAAATCCCATCACATTCCTTGAAACAGATATTTCAATCAATATTCATCTCTTCAATTTTTAATCACATATTTCCCCCAGATTAACTCATTGGTAATGACGTTAAGCACGTATTATCTTTAAGAAAAAATTCACCTATCGTGAACAGGGAAGAATCGCGCAAAAACTGACGATTTTTTTTCTCTCTCGACGCATGCGAAAACGAACACGTTTGTCAATAGATGTCTGAAGCAGGATTTGAATCGACGTGCCGCTGGGGATTACATAAGACGGCGCATTTTTCAAGAATGCCCCAACATCCCAAACAGGTTCTCGGCTGGGGGTTATCAATTTGGCCTGATCCACTCACTCGCCTGCGCTAATCCTCGACAGGCGCTGTCTATTGTCTTGTGGCCGCTTATCTCTAATTCCCAACCATCAATCACCGCGGGGCTCTTCTTGCTCTTTGTTCATGCATTTTAATCCCAGGGCCGAATCCCACAGCGCCGCCGCCGCAGCCGCCCGCCCGGCCCTCGCACCCGCAGAGTCGCCGCGGCTGCAGACGCCCTCATCCTACAGCGCCGCCGTCATCCTCTAGGCACGACACAGAGCGCGCACGCGTTGCAGATGGATCCCAGAGAACGCGCTGCCGCATAATACCGCTACAGGCTATATAATCTAGAAAAGGTTATACCTAAAACATTTCTCCAAAGTTCTCAATTAGGGAAACTGTATCCATATTATTATCAGTGGTTTTATCAAAGACTCGGTAAAGAAAAATGTTTTTGAAGAAGCCTGGTTCAAATTAAAAATTATTGATTTTGCTTTTCAATTAATTTATAATTTTCTGTTGGTGGAAAGTATGCTAAACACGCACACAAAAGTTTAGGTATCAAATCCTTTATGTAAAAATATTCAAAATTTCCCCCTTGAGAACCGAACTAGCCATCTCCCTATTTCATAAACAGAGCTATGCCAACAATTCGCGTTTCAACCTTTTATAATTTCTACGCGCTTCCGTTATTGTTCTATTTCATTGGAGCTATGCGTGCAGTGTCCATTAATAAATAATGCTACATTTGGTAAATGTTAATAATTTCTAAATTTTTGCGGGGATGATGCACCTCATTGTCAATCCAAAGCCTGGACTATCAGCGAAACCTGGCCGAAGGTCGGCAGGCAGCTAGGCGGAGCGCGTGGTGGTGTGCGGGGCGCGGGGCAGGGCGGGGCGGAACACGTGGCGGGACTCGTGGCGGGGCACGAAGCAGGGCCGAGGGCGGGGCACGGGGTGGGGGCATGGGGCGTGGCGAAAAGGGGGGGGGGCGCCGGGGCGGGAAGTGTGGTGGAACGTGGGGTGGAGAGCGGGGCGGGGCGCGGGGGGCGGGCGCGGGGCGGGGCGGCGGGGCGGGGCGCGGGGCGGGGCGCGGGGCGGGGCACGGGCGGGGCGCGGGGCGGGGCGCGGGGCGGGGCGCGGGGCGGGGCGCGGGGCGGGGCGCGGGCCATGGGGCGGGGCGCGGGGGGCGGGGGCGGGGCGCGGGGCGGGGCGCGGGGGCGGGGCGGGGCGCGGGTCGGGGTGCGGGGCGGGACGGCGTGGGATTCGAAGGCGGGTCTGCCCGGCTGCCGCTGCTCCGTAACGCTTCCCGGAACCGCGTCGCCCGCGGGCGAGCAGCCGAGGAGGCGGGCGGGGCGAGTGGGCGGGCGCGAGGGCGATCGGTGGGCGGGCGGAGCGCGGGGTATCGGGCGCATCGGACGGACGCTCCTTCTTCCTTTCGGCTTCGGACCCATGCGTGGGCGAACCGACACTTTCGGTGCATAACGGCGACGACCGCGCTGCACAAAGAAACACACACGAGCGAGAACAAGGGCCTCTCGCGGACAGTGTCACCGATGCCATAAGTCATCCCCCACGCAAATCCAAATGTAGGATGATCGATAATTCAGAACAATTTAAAAAAATATCGAAATTTCCTCATTCATCATCTACTGCGTACTGCTTTCACCAACAGGAATGATGACTTTGCAGCGAATATCTTTTCACAACTGGCCTCCAACTGATCTTAAGAAATGCCAACAGAAGACAAATAGTAGCAATGAACTCATGATCACAAAAAACAAATTAACAGTTTCCGTCTTGAATTATTTTCCTACCGGGATGTTGGTGAGAGGTCACGAAGTATAGGAAACCGATTGCAATTGCCCATAATTATAAAATGATGTTTTAAATAAATACGAAATGCGTGGTGTTTTTACTACGCCTATAACTGCACAAACACAAGGTGAAACTTTTACACGTACGCTAGAGGCGTGATTAGAACTCACATCCCTACTGTTAAGCTGTACCAGCTGCAACTGTATGAGAGATTTAGCACAGTCTAATTAATTTGCAAAGAACTATTTTATTACATCAAGTAATACACTTCAGCTCATCTTCCACATACAAAAAGAGACTAGGGGCTATAAACAAAAACAACAAATCCAAATGGAGAAAGGAACTACAGAACTACACAACGCATAAACTACAGAAATAATCTAAAAGCATCCTCTTCTCATTGACGTTTCTTTCCGTCCCATACAGTGACTAATATCCACAATAATAGCCCTCACATATTTTAAATTTTTGATCAGCGCACTTCAGTATTCCCAACGACGAACGGGACCAACCGCACCACACGCAGACGCCCATCACCAAAATGCAACCTCAACGCTGCGAAAGAGGCCACCAAGCGAAAGAAGAGCGCGTAAAGAAAACGCCCGCCTTCGATCAGCCAGCGGCGCGTCCCGGTGGTCACCTAACGGTGCGGAGATGCTCTCTGGTCGCGGGCGCACTCAACACGCGGGGCACGACGAGAATGCTCTCCGGGCGGCGCGGGCGGCGCGGAAGAAGATCGAACGAGATGCCAGTCAGCGAGAGCAGACGGGCGGGGGCGGGGGCCGGTGCGGGGGGCGGGCGCTGACCGGTGCCACCCTCGCCATCAAGTGGCCATTCCAAAGCGGCGCCCACGCCCTCGCCCTCGCCCTCGCTCTCGCCTTCGCCCAGATCCCCAGACGCCCCGCGCCGCACACTGGCCCGAAAGCAGCGCACAAAGGTTCGAAGAGCACGACCCGGAAGTCATACTCCATTTGCATACCAATAAAGTACTTAGTAGTACTTAATAACAAATATTTATCCTATTAAGGCACATTTTAATAAATGTAATAAAAGACAATGCTGTTAGCAAGACATTAATATAATATACTGTTTCAAAATTTTATTTGTGTAAATAGCCACACAATAAAGGATTAATGGCATGTGTTAGCTATAAAAATGTTCTAATATCTCATGATCAACAGCAGTAATTTAGTGCTTAATTAAAATAATGAAACGGTAAAGTCATAAAGAAATATTTTATTTCTCAACGACTATCTGACACTGCAAAAAGGGGTGAAAAAAGTATGAGTATACTCTTATGTCCGAGTATAAACTAGACGCACAGCATTCAGATATAGCTCCCTTTAAAAATAAAATGTTGAATATGTATATAAAAAATAATCTTACAAATGAAAAAACAGTACACGTCTTTATAGTGTTTTTTTTATTTCGGCCAACTTAGAAATCAGTGACAGTGATTCCTGAGCTCTGAGACCAAGATATATTCCCCCAGTCACACACGGCAGCTATACGTGAATAATCAAAGGGAGCTGTGCAACTATTGTAAGAGACATAGGTAAATCATTTGATATGAAAGATGATAACAGTAGAGCATCTACCATGTGAAGAATTGACACAAACCCACGACTCTTCGAATGTCCATAATGACGGCTGCGACTAATCGATCTCACCTACCCATGTGATTTGATGAGAATAATGGCGAGGGAGGGGGCTTACACCTTTGTGCTTTCCCCTTTCCGGCCAAGGTAACAACAATGGATTGACGGATGATAATGAGTGAGAAATGGTTACGGGAGAGAAAATGGCTCATTCTCGGTGAAGGAAGAACCCAATCATATCACACAACTACATATGCTTTAAGCGGGATTCAAATCCGCAAGCTTCTTTTGACTCCGTGGTGAGGCCCCTGTTCCAAGCCAAGCAGGTCAAAAGAAGTTATCTTCCACAATAAAAATGTATTTATACTGTATGCTGATCCGTATTTAATACAAATTAGAATTTCAACAATAAACATCGAAATCGCCCCTCGACGCACTTCCTTACCCCGCGACCAGAGACAACACCATCCCTATTGTAAAACGATGGGGGGGGGTAACTACTCGTAATAGTTCCCTTTCCGGGCGCTAGTTGCGCAGAGAAGCTCGTGACATGCAATGCAGGCACGACGCGCGCCAACGCCACCAGTAGAAGACCTTGACACCACTGGCATAGGCGATGCTACCGCGGACCACTGTGCGCGGCTGGGCGAGCGCGCGCCGGCCGATTAATATTTCCCGCGGTCTATCTTCCGCGGACGTGACGCTTCTTCGCGCGCGCCTCCATCGGGGGCGACGCGACGCGGCGCGGCGCGGCGCGGCGCGCTCTCAAGAATTCCAAGGGGCCGTCGCCTAACGCCCGCTCCTGCGCCCGCGCCCGCACTCGCGCCTCCACCACCTCGGCCGCCGCCGCCGCCGCTGCAGCTGAGGTCAAGCCCGCATTATCAGATTTGCGAGCGGAATAGGATGTGTCAGGCGTTTTGAAAAGTGGTCGACAAGCCTGCCGAGCGGTCGGCCGCGGTGTCGGCAGCAGCATCGGTGGAGGCGGAGAAAGAACAGGAGGTGGAGGTGTTGGTGGCGATGGAGTTCACCGTGCTGCTGTGGCGGCGGCAGCGTGGTTTCACGGATAAGGATTGTCGTGGTGGATGGTTGAGATGAACGAGCCATAGATGGTAAAAAGGGGAATGTTGAAAAATAGTGTCTGTACCAATGGTAGAGGCATGGGAGAAGATGCGGCAATGGCAAAGACGGACGGCGCTGATACGAAAAAGAGGCAGAAGCACAACGCGCGATGGCGTTCACGATTTCGCGTGTGGCCTCGCACCTCCGCAACTCAGCCGAAGGTGTGATGAAGCGCGGCCTGCGCGCCCGTCCGCGCCCCTTTTTGTTTTGAAGGCGGCGGCGCAGGACGGGGTGCCCAGGCGATGGCAGCGCCAAAGGCGCAGCGCCGGTGGAGGCCGCGAATGCCTGTGCGCGGAGGCGATGGCGGCGAAAGAAACAAACACGTGGAGTGTCAGCGCCGCCCGTGGGTGGCGCCGGCCGTGGCAGTGGCAGTGGCACTGACAGACACTCGCGCTACGATCACGGTCAAGGGAATGGAGCCGCCTTCGAAGAAACATCAAGGAAGTTCTCTACACGAAAGAAAGAAATACTATATACAAATACAATTTTATTATCGGTACCACAACATACGTTTTAAACATTTACATTCTCTGTTATCATTTCATACTAGAATCACGAGGAACAGCTGATGTATGTAAATTGGGGGCCAGAAATAATATAGGAGTCTGTCTCGTACGGAACTTGGGGACCGGCCCACAGAAGAGTGTACGAAAATTGGGGACCGAGTACCTTACCCCCTTCCAGGTAAAAGTGGAAGGTGACACTTTTATTTTTAAAGAACATTTTCATAGCCATCACTTTTAAAAGTTCCTTCTCAATTTTCAACTCCTACAACTTCCTTCTCAATTTTACAGACTTACGACGTGAGTTTTTTTCTTTCAAAATATAGTTTGGTTAAATTTGGTTTTCATTCAATTTAATCATTCGTTGATTGAATGAACTCTACTTAACTTTCCATTTTCATATTCTTCCTTTTTCTCTGCTAATATTTTATAATGCTGAACATGAAATTTGGACACTCTTCTAGTGCTTTCTTTGCTTTCAATTTTGATATTGGAGCGAGTCCGGAAGATCTTCAATAAGGCACAAGGAAAAACTAATCAGCAACGCGGCGGCGGCCCCATTAACGCGTTTACCTGCTCAAACAGTCCTTTTACTACAAGAGTGCAAAAGGAAATAGAGTAAACCCTATTCAAAATTTTGAAAAAAAAAAGTTTTTTGTCTTTGGTCATATTTGTACAAACAGATAGCCCAAATATTACATTAAATATTGTTCTTTGTTTCCATTATTGCTTACTTTCTAACGAATATGACAGAAGAGAGAGACAAACTATTATAAGTGTTTTTGGATAGTTCATCATATTTGCGGATATAGCCAAAATTTCGCAATTGCAACTCATGTAACAAGGGCTCTACAAGTGTTCAAAAAGGCATCTACGCTGAATGTAAAATTGGCATTTACGCTGCTTGGCCTCCGTGACGCGCACAACTTTGCCGAATTATACCTTTATTTCAGCCGCCACGCTTTTAATGGGCCGAAGAAGGTCATCCCGATCCTCGACTTCGGTTGCATAAACGCGGCCTTTCATAACCCCCCAGCTCCAAAAGCGTTGGGAATACCTGAGTTTTAAAATTCAGATACTGAACGCCCAGGAGATGTCTAGAGAATTGAAAATGACGTTACAAGTGTCTACTGTACTTATGCTGCACCTGCTGGAAATGAAAAGTCATAAACTCTCCGCATAAATTGTTCGCCATACGAGGGACTGTGATGCGTTGACCTCGCGCGATATTTGCCTAGTGGTCGCTTCCAGGGCTTCTCCGATAGTATTAGCAATTGAGTTTTCCAGAGACGTGGCGAGCCCTAATGTGAGGTGAAGCCGGACTCTTACTTGCCGTAGCCCTTGTTACACAAGCACAAGCGCATAGTCCGAAGTTTAACGTTAATTATTTACAAAGCTAAACGACGACGAGTATCATATTGGCAAATTGAGTTTGTACATTACATATGGGATAAGGTCCCGACATATTAGCAACGAGGCCTGAATCACCTTGCATTACATTTCATTATAAGGAATACACACAAATACTGATCATTTGCACAATATTTCAATGTATCTTTTTCTGATGCCCTCTGTTCTGACATTAACTTTCAACATATTTCCAACAGCGGATGAAGCCGGACAGAGCACGGCATTGGAGGCACATCCGAGCGCGGTGGCAACGATCGCGCTTAGTGTTTATAAGTAGCCGCTACGCGCTATCGCCGTTCGCATCCAGCGGCGATGACTTACGGCCTTGGGAACGCATTACCGCCATTAGTCGACGCGGGCGGCGGGGGCGCGGGCGGCGGCGGGGACGGCGTCGAAGGCGGAGCTGCGGGCGTCCCGTTCGGATCCGCTCCGCACCTCTCCATCCGTCTCCGCCCCGCGCCGGGCCGTTCCGTTCCCGTTCGTTGTTTGCATGCGAGGCCCTGATTTAATTACGCTGCAACTTCTGTAATGGCCGCGGCAGGACGCTTGGATGATTAGAGTCTCACGCTCGGGCGGTGGGCGGGCGGGTAGGTGGGTGGTAGGTGGGTGGACGGGCGAACGGGCGGGTGGGTAGCAGGGCGGGTGGTCGTTTGGGCTGGCGAGTAGCAGGGCGGGTGAACGGGCGGGCGGGCGGGTAGCAGGGCGGGCGGGTACCAGGGCGGGCGAACGGACAGGTGGGCCTGTAGAAGGGCGGGTGAACGGGCGGGCGGGTAGCAGGGAAGATGAACGGGCGAGTGGGCGAGCGGGCGAACGGGCGGGTGAACGCGGGGCAGCGACTGAACAGGCGGGCGGATGAACAGGCGGGTGGGCGGGCGGGCGGCGGGCGGGTGGGCGAAGGTGAATTGCGGGGAGGGGGTGGGCGGATGTGGGCGGGGCGGGGCGGAAAGGTGGGCGCGGAACGGGAGCGCGTGAGGCGAGAGGTCAGCTCAGGAACGCGGAGGCTACGGGCTACTCACTGAGGGCGGTGGCGTTCAAGGTGTCATGCAATAGAGAACTCAAGCTCTAAAGAAAAGTGATGTTTCCCTAATCGTCATTCACGGTTTCTTGATTAGCAGTGCTAGTCACTCTATGATCAGTGGCGAGTTGGTTTGGAAATCGGAACATCAAGCAGGAGGGACACTGTTGACATATGTGCGGATCAGTAGTCTCTTTAGAAAGAATTGTCGGTGCCAAAGTACCAGAATCTATAGAACTGTACCGAAATATAACGCAATGATAATCATGAAAAAATACTATAATCTATAGAATCTGTAGATCCATAGCTTAACTAAACTATAACTCAATCCTTAGAACTACCGAAATATAACGCGATAAAAATACTTGAGAATATTATGGTTACTGAAATCCACAGCTTTAGAGCAACTTGAATGTAACTTATGAATTTACAGCGCAACGTCAAGTAAAAAATTTATCTAAAAATGCATCTAAGAAAAAGCAGTCATCAAGAACCTATAAATGGAAAG
Source organism: Acheta domesticus (assembly GCA_031308135.1). Classification (NCBI taxonomy): domain Eukaryota; kingdom Metazoa; phylum Arthropoda; class Insecta; order Orthoptera; family Gryllidae; genus Acheta; species Acheta domesticus. The sequence goes on from JAHLJT010000631.1 coordinate 65,096,276, forward strand.
TCCAACTCACATGTCATGATCGCATGAAATTAAACATCTCATTTAGAACTGAATGAACAATAAATAACAGCGAAGAGCTACATTGTCAATGCTTTGATATTTTATTTTAGATCATACCCTTTTATTAAAACTGCAATGACTGAACGCTCATGTAGTTTACACTAGCAGTTCACAAATATTAAAAGGAACATGGATTTAAATCACAAACCGCTTTCATATTTTCTTAATATATTTCTGATTAACAAAGTCTGACACAACCGTTCAGATTAATTCACATCCTCTTCCCCACGAACCAAAACCTTTCTCTCGTGCACGCGGACATCACCATGTCCGCGAGCAGGCCTCGTGCGCGTCCGTCCCGACCCGTCTGGTCCGTCAGCGACGCGCGATTCCATCTGCTCCGCGGACGGCCGCCTCCCCCCACCGCTCAGCCCCGCTCCGCCACGGCCTGCCCCGCCCCGCCCCGTCACACTGACCCGATCCTCCCCGCTCCGTCCCGCTCCATCTCGTTCCAACTCGCCCCGCTCCGCTCCACTCCCGCACCGTTCCGTCCCACTCCGTCCCACCCCGCCCCGTCACGTTCCGTCCCACTCCACCTCGCTCTGTCCCGCACTGCTCCGCTCCGCATCGCCCCGCCACGCTCCGTTCCACACCACCCCACCCCACCCCGCCCCGCCCCGCCCTGCCCCGCCCCGCGCCGTGCCGCGAGCCCGACGCGCAAAGCCCAAAGCGCCGGCGGAGACGCGCGCCGTCAGACGCCGCTGCACGATTAATCAATCACGGCGTCGGCAACGGCCCCACGAGGGCCACGGAGGGGGACGGGGCGGCGCCGGACCCCCCGTGGCGGCGGCGCGGCGCGGCGCGGGGCCCCGCCGAACCCCGACACCCCGCTCCCGCGCAGACCCCTCCTCGTCCGTCACGCCGCGCCCTTGCAAAGCTCCGCCCCCACGCTACCCACCTGCCCGCTTCCCACTGCTGTACCCGGCACGCCTACAAACGGCGCATACGTTGTCTCACTACCGCTCCTCCTCTCTTACCAACTTCAGCCCCCTTCATCGCACACCCATCCGCTCCTAATCCGTCTCAATACCTCCTTACCTTCACTTGGAATCGACTGTACGCAGTCCCAACTACAAACTTCGACCTCAGTACTCTACTTCCTGTTGCACAGATCGTCATCACACCGGTCCGACTCCCCGTTCCGATTTAATTTGTCTGCATCCAACCCGCCGGTTATATTACTTCCCATCCTCAAGTCTGCCCGTCCCTGCATCGTCCAGGCAGCAAACTTCCCTTTTAGTGCCTTGCCGCCCAGCCGTGCCACCAATCTACCCCACACCTTCCCACCTGCGCGCTCCTCTGCCTTTGACCGTCCCGCCGGCCCACACTCTGCGCCCATTACTTCCACCCCGCCCATTTCCGCACAGATCTGTCCATCTACTCCGTCTTTCGACACCGCGTCCTCTTTTTCCACCTTCCAGCATGTCCGTTCCCCGCTTCCCATCACCTCATCGCCCGTCAGGGCCTGGCCCGCCGCCCCTGCCACTCCCAGCGCGCACCCTACCTAACGCGGGCTCCTGTCACTCCGGCCGAGCGACCGACCGACACCTGGCGCTCAAATTTGACAAGCCTCCGACGTCGGCGAGAAGACACTGCCCGCGGAAGGCCCGGCCGGCGCGGAGCGGCGCGGCGAGGCGGTAGAAGTATAACGATACCATCACCGCGCATTACAATACCAAATCCAACCTGTTCACTCACTCGCTCGTTGCATTTCAGATGGCAGCGCCTTTTCAATGGCAGCGGCAGCACGGAAGGGAGGGGGCGGGAGAGGACGGCGGCGTATTGAAACAAGGCAGATGCCGATGACGCCGGATCCCCGTCGATTGATTCGGCAAGCGCAGCCCCAGATCGAAGCTCGCCCGTCAGGCGGGCGCTGTTTCATAGGTAGAGCGTGCGGTGGAGGAACATCAAGAGGGTAATGTGGTCTGGAAGTGACAAATGAGACGATTTACATTCGAGAGATAAAGGACCAGAGAAGCAGCGAGGTCGCAGACTCGGGACGTCGTGACAGTTCGGGATGTAACAAGCGACGTGCTGGATGGGAATTCAGCATAATTTGCAACTTACCTAACGCTTACACTGCCACAAATGCTCATTCACACATACTTCTTTATTTTCGGATGCCATTTGCACATAATTTCTCGTTGAAAGTCCGTAAAAGTGTGCCAAAATAATTTTTCGGTCTACGTACGGTATATAGTACGTTTTCTACAAGACGGTATTTGAACTATATTCTGAACAATTGAATGATTATGATCTGCTGTTCAAAGGTTTAAATATAAATATAAATTTAAATATACATATTTCTGAAGTCTTTTTTTCTTTCGTTCAAAATAACAATACTTGAACAACTTTCAAACTATAAAAATATTAAAAACAACTATCTATGTTTGCATCCAAGGCAAGAGCAAGAGGAACCTGGAGGACGCATACGAAGTTAAGATGGCTAAAAGAAAGTGACTATGACAGGGGCCCACCGGGAAGGGGGCGGCGCCCACACAGGAAAGCAGGTACGGCAAACGTATCCATTTACCGAAATCAGCTATCAGTCCTAATACGGCAAACGCCAGGTAAATTATCGGAAACGATTTTGACGGACGGACCCTACTTGCCGGTCAAGATCGATGGGCGTTCTCGATCAGTTCGATGTCCCAAGCGCCCGCCGCCGATACGAATCGGGAAGCACCCACATGCGTTGGGGGAATATACAAATTAGGCGCCGGATCGATTTTTCTTCCTCAGCCGAAACGTCTCGCGGGGCCCGCGTGTAACGGCGTGGGCGAGACACAAAGCACCGGTGTGGCGCGGCGGGCAGGTGCGGCGGCAGCCTGGCAGGGGGTAGTGTTACCCCCTGCGGATGATTTGGGGGAGAAGAACCCTGGCAGGGGGTTGACGAGGGTGCAGGTGAGACGCAGCTTGCGACAAACAAGAGCCAATATCAGTAATAGGTTGTAAATAAAAAAAGGGGAACGTTACGAAAAAAACGCCAGTTCTGTAAGAGCAGAACGAACAAACTTCAAATTAGTATTTCTTAACATACCGCTTCGTTATACATTAATCTTATGGGCTGTTGTTCTCTATGATAGAACATTTCTGTAAGGACAGAAGCATGAAGTTTTATTTTGAAAAACCCATCGATGTAAAACGCATTTAAATATTTACGCATTATATACCGTTTTTCAAACATTTATTGAGATTTGAAAAGTACTTTATTACTGATGGAGTTCCACAAATGCCGAGTTTCTTCACTGATAAACGTTTTCGTTTATAGGACATCAACACAACACAAAGAAACATCGACAGGAACCACGCTATTGCTGAACCCCAGAATAGGGCATATCTACACAAAAGCTGATGAAACGTGACAGCTGCCCCTCGGATTAGCAGACAGACCGGCGAATATGGCCTGGGAACACACGTCGGTTGACAATCATCTCAGGTAAACCGGAGGCATAAAAGTAAGTGGCTGTGTGAACGCCAGCGACCATGAGGTGAACTCCTGAATAGTGGTGGTAAGAGGCTGCGGTTAAAGGGATACAGCGGATTTAGCGACAAAGGCGAGAGCTTTGAGCCAAGACGAGAACCAACAGAAAAGTGGGTGGAAAATGCAATGGAAGCAAGGGCGGATAAGGGAACGTAAAAGCACACGGAAGATAAAAGGGGTGTTCGGCAGAGAACGAGAATGGGAAATCACGACAAAGGAAAGGTCCTGACAGACAGAACTGAATTGGATGCACTGAGAAGAAGGAAGCGACAAAGTGCAAAAGCGGATTAAAAGGTTTAGCGGAATAATTGTGAATGCAGATGCACAAGACGTAGGAAAGGACCGACCGGTGAGTGGATGGAAGCAAGAGATGATAAGGAACGAGAACTGTCGGTGGATGAAGTAAATACGTAAGACAAGTAGCTACTAAGAATAAAGACAAATTGTAGTCAAATAATATTAGTCCTAAACAAATTGCAATTAAGAATGTACAAAAGACAATGAAATATGAATAATTCCAACATAGAGATCCTCAAGAAACTTCAAATAACACTTACAATAGCAAGGTAAAGTTTCGCAAAATTGTCTGCTGCAGTGAATTTATTAACCTATCCACAATTTTTTTCTATTTCAATAAAAATTATTCCGATACGAAGAGAAATGGATAAAGAAGACAGATGCGATAAATCGCTAATAGACCCAAGTGGGAAAAGGGGACAATAATTCGAACGTGCATATGAACAAGGGCAATCAATGTAAAAAATAAAAGAAAAATTAAGACAACGTATGAAAAACGTGCCCTAGTATGGCACTGTACATGCGGTCCATTCGGAAGTGCTCAATCGTCATAACAATTGGGTATTTGCGCGCGCGTGAATAGTGACTTGGAGCGGAGGAAGATGAAAGAGAAGCAGAGAGAGAGTGAGAGAGAGAGAGAGGCGAGCGCGGACTTACGCACCTGCAGAGGCGACCTATCCGTCAGCGGGGAGAGGAGAGCGGGCGGTGGGCAGCGAGCGGCGCGTCGATTGAGCCAGCGCAGCGCGGCTCCGGCCCGGCGAGGGGACGGCAGACGGCGGCGATGCGCGCAAAGCGGGACATAATCGGCGCGCCCGCGCGCGGCATTACCGCCTGGGTAATAAATGGCGGGGTAATCACGCGTTAAGGCAGACAATGACGAATCCGTAGGAGCGACGGACGGTCCGGCGCACGGGGACGCAGACGGCACGGCGGCGGCGGTGACAGCAGCGATGGCAGTGCACTGGTGATGGGGGGGGGGGGAGGAAGAGGTAAAAGCGGAGGTGGTGGGGGCGGTAGCGGAGATGGAGGGGGAGATGGAGGTGGAGGTGGGGGTGGCGGTTGCGGTGGAGATGAAGATGGCGGAGGTGGAGGAGGTGGAAGTGGAGGAGGAGGTGAAAGTGGAAGCGGGCGTGGAGGTGGAGGAGGAAGTGAAGGTGGAGGTGAAGATGGAAGTGGAGGTGGAAGTGGGAGTGGAGGTGGAAGTGGAGGTAAAAGTAGAAGTGGAAGTGGAGTTGGAGGTGGAAGTGGGAGTGTCAGAGGCTAGGTTATGTGAGCGTGTATGTGAGGGAGGGATACGCCTCTTGCGGTGGACGCAGGGACAGACGCACACACGTGTAATGGGCGGGCGGCTGGGCGGTGCCGGTGGATGACGAGGAGGGGAGGGGCGGAGCAGCGCCCTGTCATTCGCACCTGCCGTGTGCCTGGCGCCGACCGCAGCAGCACCCAACCGCCGGATGCATCGCTCCTGCTGCACGCTGCCCCGCATCCCATTTGCTAACAGACGGTCTGTTAGGGTTACCGAATTCGGCACAAATATAAATGTTTCCGTGTATTTCACTTCTCGCAAGTGTTCTACCAAGTTGTATTGGAAAGACGTCGGATTTATTTAATTAAATTACATTTTCCAATAAAATGTGTGAGAAGTGTATGTATGCATCTGATGTAGACTATTACCTGCGTAATTACTATTCGGTTTTAAAACATTTTAAATTATTTCGATTCTCAATTAAAATAAATATAATTACATTATAATAAGTAATATAAAACTGGTCGGCTAAAAAAAAGAAATGAATACGTCTGGGAGCCTAGTGAAATATTATTAAATATAAACCAAATGAGCAAAAGAGGTAGGCGTTGTATATTGTGTATACGGAGAAAAGGAAGACTCGAATCATGTGTGGTCTCACTAACAACGGGAAGGAGACAGCCATCGACAAAAGGATTTCGAAACGAATCGCATGATCGTGTTCTCTGAAAGAAGAGCTTAGTCGGGCAGACCATTCTGTCGGTAAGAACACTAGTAAAGTGCAATACGCAATCTCATCGAAACATCCCCTGAATTCGACTAGATTCTAGTCACTTGATGATGGCCTCCAAATCGCAGATGCAGACTTTCCGTATCCATCTGTTTACGATCACGTTCACACAAACACATTTCGATAATCGCGCTTCGGCGGAACCGACGACGCGGCAATGCGCTCAATGCACAGTTATTATTCGCCAGAGAGAAAGCATTAACCTAAATTAACATATTTGCACCGCAAATATTGCAACGCGACGAGTAATTAATGGATCAGCTCAAAACACAACGATTCGCTGCGATTAATCCTACGACATGACAGAGCCGGCTCCCTTGGCGAAGGGCAGGGCGATGCAACGTTCAGTGAGCCAAATGGTACACAAAACCGCGAACGGTATATTTTTTTCTATGATTTACATGCAGACGCTTCAAGCGACAGAAACATAAGAAATCCGAAACATCTGTAATTACACATAAAGCTAAATAAAGTGAATGTACCCAGTTTCTGATCACAGGCATCCGCACAAAAAAGCCAGGAGGGCTTTGTTCTCTCTTGTAAATTGTGGAAGAAACGCAGTACCCTTATGTAATAAAAGATTGTATTTTCAAAATTATGTTAAATCCCTCATAAAAAGACGTGTAGAACATAAAGATTCATTTTAAAATTGATAGTGATGACAAATTGATGAACACATTAGTCGATCGTAAGTACTGTTATCGTACTGCTTTATTTCCTAGGGATAAAATAATTAAACATATCGCCGTTTAAATAGTTGTAAAAGTGAATACTAGTTGATACTATTTTTCAATAATTAAAGTTAATTTTCATTTAACGGACGAATTCCAGAGAAAAAAGTGACGAATCTTTCCACTCTAGCTTTGAGAGGAAGCCTACTTAAACTCGATTTCTCGGCACAAACACGCTAAAAATGCATCAAATATCCAAAACATGCCAAAAACAGCTGTCATTTTATAGCAAAAATAGAACGAACTACCCCGAAAAAATGTTGATCTCTTCTACACCCGTTCACAAATATTAAAAAATTTGAAAAAAAATGAACAAAAAATTGTTGTTCAATAAACATGTTACAAGCAGATAAAAAAAGCTTAATGGATAAGGAAGCTCCAGAAATGTAGTTAGCCCGCCCTCTTGGGCTACGCACATCTATGTTTCTGATTAATTTCAACGTTTATTTTCATTAGTGACTACCTTTACAATAATTGTACTACGATTTACAGAAATGATCTTATATATGGTCTCAATGGCAATGACCTTTGAATATGTTTTCTTCTCCCTTTTGAGAGTTAACTTTTCTGTTTTTATTTCTATGTGATACAAATGCATGCAGTTAAAAAATACAGTACTTTAATACTCTCAGTTTATTTAATTTTATACAGTGTAGATTATATTATTCACGTCACTTCTTTTCTTCAAAGTATTTCACATTTTTAAGGCAACAGGTTTTGTCGAACTTTTACTGTGTAAATACTTAAAAAATGGCTACGACTTCAAAAAACGCTATGGTATAGACGCTTTGCATGGAACGAAATACCAGTAGGTCAAATTTCGCATAAGACAGAGACATTCTGATTTGGAAGGATTTGCAAACCACAACATATAGCACCAATGGACTAATAAAATAAGGCCAAACTGACGATAAACAATTTAAGTAAAATATTTAAACAACTTTCTGTTCAATATTTACCGATACTTATCATCACTATTATTAATCCAATTGTGTAAATTCTCTAGATGAAACGGATGAAATAACCAGACATGCTTTTTAAGCCGACACTTTTGGGAGATGAAATGCGGTCCATGCGTGCGGTTCGCTCCAGTGCACCGACGCGGCGCGGCGCGGCGGTCGCAACGAAGGCGCCCGGAGCACCGCGGCGCGGGGAGGATTCATAATTTCACAAAAGGAAAACAAAGGGCGGCGGCGGCGGCGCGGCGCCATGAAAACGCGCGCCCGGGCGCTGTTGTCAATCGCGCGTAATTGGCAATTGCGAACGCCCTGCCGCGCCGCGCCGCGACAAAACGCGGAGGCCATGCATCACGGCGCGTCCAACCGCATTCCATAACGTCACCGCGACATCGGCGCGGCTCCTGGATCTACGGCCTTCATAAATGCAAGGGCCGCCGCCGGCATAAAGATGAGGGGCAGCCTGTGCGTTGTGAAACGGACTGCAAAGGCAGGGAAGGCTAGGGTCCACAGCAAAGGCTATGGAGACGCTTCAAGTCGACCTAAAAATGCAATTGATCGGAAGTGTCTGTTTTCATACTCTTTACGTTTTCTTTATTTAGGAAGTTATTTATTCTCAACAATCAGCAGCATTTTACTCTATTAAAGGTGATCATGTCGAAGGCTTTGAAGCCATTAGAATGAACATTTTACAGTGCAATTTAGACTGTAAATGTTTAAGCTCTCGCTATTTAATAATATGGATAGTATTTACATTTGATAAAGCATCTGAATCTGATTGTTATACTCTAAATGTTTGATTTTTTACACATTTTTGAGGGATTTGAAGTAAAATATATATTTTCGTCATTTCACGCGATGTATGTGTTTGTAGACCATACACAATTTAAACGATTACCTATAATTCCCAAATATTTCTTTAACTTCTCGTCTTCTACAAAATATAGTGAACATCTTTTACTATCATATATTTATTAATGGGGGTATAGGCTGAGGGTTATAGGCTGAGATGAGAACTGAGAGAATTCGCGCCAAGAACAATTTCGGTGCACTACGATTAGCTGCAATTCGCATATTCTTGAATAGAAATATATGAAATATATCAAAATAAGCTGCTAAGCGAAATAGTGAAAAGTTAACGCAGTCGTTGAGAACTCGTGAAATGACACGAAGCATAAAACAGATGCACGCCATAAACAAATAACCACTCAACAGTACCACGTAATAAATTTTCACGAAATCATTAAAGAACGAAGAGTTCTCAGAAACTGCTAGCACACGCACGACCGGCGTCGCACTCAGCAGAATACTGTCGTCGAGTAATTACCACTTTCGCTGTTACATAGCGCAAATCATTTCATTAACAGCATTCAGCCAAAATAAACACGCAAAACCAATACGACAGCCATGAAGGAGATTGCGCGAGTATACTCGCTGACAGATTACGCGTGACGAATTCAGAACCAAACGCGGCGCCGTCGCTCGCTTTAATTAACACACACACACACACACACACACACACACACACACACGTGCGCGCAGAAGGGGGAAGGAGGTCCCTTGAATACGGTCTTTAAAGCAAGTGAGGGACGAGGACAGAGGCACCGCTAGGACACGTAACTCGCAACAGCAAGGGACCAGCCGCCAGACTGATTGGTTGAGTCGTAATTAGGGACGCGTCAACTTCCAAGGTAGTGCATGTGCTAAGGCGGTGCCATAAGAGTAGTGCATGTTTTTTTATCGGAAGGTAGCGGCGACCTTCCTCCGGTGGATGGTGAGATCCAACGCCGACCGTCCGGCGGCTAGAGGATTTTCCTCGAACAAGGTATCCACTATCAGCGAGGCACCGCCCCAGCCATGACAAGCTCTAAGCTCCCTACTTGTCTTTCGGCATGAGTGGTAGTGTAGAGCATGTAAGTGCAAGTGTGTTCGGCATAAGTGGTAGTGTAGTGCATGTAAGGGATGAGGATAGGACAAGGAAGAGGAAGGAAAGATGGCGCGCGGTCCATGGCCCGTTTGTTAGGGTACTCGACACGCATTCGCGTGGTATTGTTTGGAGAAACCATGAAAAACTACCGAACAGAGCAACCGACCTCTAGAATTCACCTCGAGAAAGCGACTGTATTCGACCTAGCTATTCAGCTAGTGTCGAAAATCCAGCCACCGTCGGGACTCGAACCTAGGACCTCCCGGTCCCAGCCGTCAGGAACAGTGGGGGCGGGATGCGGATGAGGATGGCGCTCAAACGAGCGGCACGCACAACGGAAACGAGATGAATGAAAGAATGGCCATAAAAGAGCGGCGAGGGGAGGGAGGATGGCAGAAAAAATGAACTTGGCGCAAAAAGAAGAGGCGACGGCGGTATGATTTACTCCGAGGCGACTCAATTAGGAGAAGAAGCGGGCGAAGGGAGCGGGGAAGAGGGTGGGTGTGAGGAGAGGGAGGAGGAGGGGAGGAGAGGGACGGGGGGGGGCGGCGGCTTCTCTGATAGAGAGCTGGCCCGCGCCGCGTCTTAACTTATTTGTAATTAAGTTCGCTCCCTTCCTGGCCAGCGTTAATGTAGGGATGTCCAAAGATTACATCGCGCCAACGAAACGTCTAGGGCAAGAAGCTCGCTACAACTTTCAAAACATGTTTGAATTTTTGCAAAGAAAACACGCCATTATCTACATCTTCAGTATATTACGCATTTGGAATACATTATCTGGTTAAAGATATTTTTCCTCAATCAATTAACTTCTTCTCTTCCAAGGTTGAGCTTCAAGCTGCAACTTCTCTGAGCATTAAGCTCAGACACGGCAAGAATACCATTCAAAGAAAAGCTGTTAACAGTCTCTTTGATCGGGCATAATGGCAACTAATAGATTTGGAATATGAAAACGAAACAAAGAACATACAACATAAAATGCGACATGCACGGGAATTGTGGCATTCATCAATGAGAAACGTTATTTCAACGATGAAAGAAAGACGTAATGCATCCGGGCGGGTATCCGACGGTCAAAGGCGAACGCATACTGGATTATGCCAATAAGAACAGAATAATGGAGAAGTAAACTGGGTAATTTTTAGGTTAAAAAAATAACAGCACAATCACGAGGCCAGGCCGAGCAAGTGGCGGGTTGAAAAAGCAGTATCATCGACTTTTTGCGATACGGCGTCCCAAGAGGGACATGTCTATACGAGACAGCTCGTTCACAAATTGCTTTGGTGCTTAGTTCTTTACGATAGGCATTACGACGCACTTACAAACCACCAATTTCATCACTCAGTTGCCAGCTCTCCGAGACAAGCATCTAGTTCAGTTGACGTTGTGCATTGGAATATATTACATAAAACATTTTTGTGGTAACATAGCCACACGAGTTGTTCAGGTAGTACATTGTAAGATTGAAATTGAATTTAATGCTCAGAAGTTGTACTGAACAATAAGGTCGCAATTTGAAAGAAACTTATTGTCTTCTGGATCCACCAAAGTATCAAAAAACTGATGCACATAATATATAATAAATGGAATAATCCAAAATTGATGCTTGGAACGGTAAAATGGACAGAAAAATATGAAGATAAAGAAAATGTTATAGAAGAAGAATCAAACATTTGCTTACTTGACGTAACGAAAAGAACATTTTTGGGTTGATGAGAACTATACCTAGGAACACCAAACTTCAATCTATTTCCATCGGAGAATATCTGGTGAAGTCTTCACACGTCCATAACAAGGAAGCTGGAAACAGTAATTAGGAACAAATAGAACCATTAATTTATTAATGTTCATGCTCTTCTTGAACAAGGTTTATCTGGAATTAAAGTAGCGAGACCCATGTAAAAAAATGATCAGTTTTGCTCATCGAGTTCGACCGTTTGTTCTTGAAAACCTTGTAATCATGTTATTAATAGATTTATTCGTAGCACTGACCCACTTGAAAATCTGTCTATTATATCAAGTACGACCACCCAAAAGCAACCGTAATTTCTGGAACATCCTACACACACCCCGGCAACATCAACAGAGGCTCCGCCAGTCCACGGTCCAGTGGCAAGTCGGGCGCTAACGACGCGAGCCGCGTGTCGGAATGTCTCCAGCGAGCTGCGCTGTTCATTCTGGAGCAGCCACTCGCTAAATTCGACCCAAAACGGACGCGACGCCGCAAAGAATGCGAAGGCCACACGATCGCGCGCGCCCAGGCGTTCGCCATTACCGTCACATCGCCGTCGCCATCCCCGACTCCGACGCCGACGCCTTCCACGACCGTGTTTCCAGCCCCCAAAACCCCGCTGCCCCGAGCAGTGCACTCCTTGCATCGAACCCCATCTCATGGCAAGGCCCTGCGCCGCCCCACGTCGTCTCCGCACCGACCAACCCCCGCCACTACGCAACGCCTCCAGCAGCCCTCGAAACCCGGTCCCTGCCCGAAACGCTCCCGCTTCGGTTCAAGCTGAACAATGCTGCGCGATACTACTTTCCACCATCCTACACTATCGTGCGCCGCCCTGCACTACCAAGGGCCGAGATCTTCTAAGCCATCCACAACGTCAAAGGTGTGTCGATTCACCTTGATCCACCATTTGTCACACGTCCCTGTCCGTACCATCCCCGCTCCTCCCTCTAACTCCCATGAACACGTAATTCCTACATTATCTTGCCACCCTGCGTTCCCATACCGTTTTTTCTCTTCATCGGCCCTTTGCCATCCATCATCTTCTATCGCTCACTATTTCCCCCTCCCTCAACTAGGGATGAGAATCATCGATATCCAAATATCGGTAATTAAGAACATCCATGAATTATAATCGACTTATTGACGACATGTTTTTTTGGCATCGATTTTTGTGCTCGATATTTTCACGTGGTTGATGTTTTATTTCAGATGAAAACGTACCATAATAATAAAAAAATATAATAGTTTTCATATATCCATAAATTAAACATTCTTCAGACTAAAGAGACCAAGAGTAAAAGTTAGGTTAGTTTTCACCAATAAATGAAGTCTATTAGTTTTATATTAACCAATATAACAAAAGTTGTGTTAACTGTTCTGATCTCTATTTGTCTTTATTTTGACAGTTAAATCTCAATTATAAACAAACACGACCACCGTCAAATTAAATCCCTTCCATCCTCCCAAATATTAGCGTCTCAACTCTGTACACCGGTTAAAAAACAGATCTTGAAAAACATCTACATTTTTGGAACTAGCATCGATGTTATAATTTCGAACATCAATATTTGAATCATCGAAGTTTTGTTAGCGATCTCGCATCTGTACCGTCCTCCGTCCCGCAGCCCCTCTCAATGTGTTGCTTTTGCTCTTATTCCGTCAATTTGGCCTTGCGGAGAACGCGAAACGCTCGGCGGAGAAGGCGAAGGCGGAGGCGATGGCATAAGGCAGAGGCGACGCGCGGCGAAGGCAGAGGCGGAGACGGACGCGGAGGCGAAGGCGAAGGCAGGCGCGGAGGCGGAGTCCGCTGCGGAGGCCCAGCGCATGCCTCGGACGTGTCCGAACAAAAAGAAGAGGCAGCCCCGCGCTTTTTCATAACTCGCGCGACAAGCGCCGCCGCATGGCCATCGATGCCACGCCTTGGAAAATGCAAGCGCAGGAACGCGGCGACGCGGGCGCGGCGCGGCGCGGCCGGCCTTCGCCGCGCGACAGCGGAAACCGGTGGGGCGTTCTCTCGGGAGAGGCAGTTGGTTTCGGGACGGGTATTTCGGACAGGAGATGCAAGGGACTATAGCTTTCGAGGATGCGGCCATATTGCAACCAAGTGAAGTCTCATTGCTTTTGGATTTTCGCGCTGCTGAATTGGTATGCTACGAGCTTCAGTATAATTTTAGCCCATCCCGTTAGATCGCGGTTTACAAAGTTTAATTGGTGTAATGTGTTGTACAAACATAAATAATTCCCATTAGAGAGGATACTGGACGATTTATGAAACTCTGCGGAACTCGTTCTGTAACTACTTGAGGGAAATGTATTGCATTTTAAAAAGATCAGAGTTGAAATTTATCCTCGTAGTAGCAATGGTGGAACTAACAGAACCCCGTATCTTCAAGACTTTCTTGTTACAACAATTCCAGTGAAGACAGATGGTTGAAATGATGAACATGAACACGATGTCATACGGAACAACGTGTAACATGGATATCCGTCCATGTTACACTTTCCTGTCAATAATAATTATTTTTCCCACCAATGATGTATGCAATCATTGTACAAGCTAGGAGCCTAAGTTTGAAACAGATTATGAAGCTCACAGAGGTGGTTGAAAGCGCATTTGAAAACATGCGTCAGTCTTTAAATTAAATCTTTAAATTGATAAAATCTGCCGGGGACAGCGGGGCTATCCTGTCGAAATCTTGGGAGCGGTATCATCTCTTCACAGAATCTCCGTCATGCGGGTAGTTTTCTGAAGTAAACAATAATCAAGATGAGAATTGTCTGAAATATCAGAATTCATTCTAAAGAGCCTCTAAAAATTCAGCAAGCTGTGTTATGAGCCTATATAAATTTATCTTAAATGGCACAGAAAACCTTTATACACACATGAAGAAAAATACTATTCGAAAGATCAATGTTTCCATTCCCGAAGCCATTTCTCGAAAATACTTCAATCTCTCAATCTTTCTCAACAATAAATAAACTTAAAAGGAAGCTTTTTCTTGCAAAACGTTTTATATCGAGAAATCATTTACCAAACAACTATATCTCAGCAACAACGTATAGTTCCTGTTTGTCGAAGTTTGTAAAATATTACTGTTCTGCGCGTGCTCAACCAGTACTATAAAATCTCCGACCACGAACGACAAATGATCATTATCTCGAAATAGAAGCTCAGCAAGCATCTTTGCTAGACGCGCAAGAACGCGAACACGTCAAACCAGACATCCGTTCGCTTCCACGTCCCTCCCTCCCCCGTTCACGTAAAACACACAGCGGGAAACCGCGGGACGAGCAAATCCTCGGAAAATACCGTTTCCGACGTGTTAGAAGCCGCTTTCGCGTCGCGCGCACAGCACAATGAGGATTCCGCGAATAATCGCGCTCTCCCCGCCGCGGCACGCGTTGCTCATTTATTCAAAATCCGCCTCCAGCGCGACAGCTGACGGCGGGGGAAACGGTCGCGCGGGGTGGCTTAGCCCGCTGCTTAAGCGGCCGACACGCGCATGGTGTCGATTGACAGCCGACGAGGCTGTGGTTAGGCCAGGGGTGGGGAAACCGCGCTCTTCAAGCAGCGTCTGGCCGCTAAGGATTTTAGAAAGTTTTCTGGACGGACGGAAGTTTTTTCTAAGAAAGCATTAACATACCAAAGAAAAATATGTAAAAAATAAATTAAACGTGCACAGCAAGAAGCACTATTAAAACATAATTATTCGGAGAAATTCTACATAATAATAGGGAAAAGCTGATGATTTACTTTTAAGATTTTATTTCTTACATTTCCACCCGTGGCTGTGTATCACATTGGCCGGAGGAAATTGGCTACTTGCGAGTGTAATAGAGATAAAGTAAGCAACTTAGTTACTAATTAATACTCGATAGCTTACCATCAAATCGGATATCATGAATGTCCTTCTCGGTCATTAAAATAATGAAACAAATATTCACGAAATAATTCCTAATTATTTAATGTCAAAAAAAATGTACGTTACGTTTCCGGGGCGTAAAGCTACATTTACGAAGTAGTGTTCAGACATTTAGAGACACGTTTAGCCATTTTTGTTCAATTTATTAATGAAAAATCGGTTGAAAATCCGATCGAGACATTTTCTTAGCTGTGTGTATTATTCATCACTTCAGCCATTTCAAGTAACAGCCAAATGAATGCACCATTCTAACACGAAAAAGGTTCCGCACTCCTGCTTCGTACGACCGCCGGTGGGCGGATTAAAGTCGTAGACGAAGGAGTGGAGCGGCCCCGGAGTGGCGGGGGTGTCGCGGGGGCGGTAGAGGGAGGGAAGGAAAGGGGCGGTGGAAGAGGGCAGCTGCCACGCGTCGGCGCACGTCACCGCAGCGGACGGCGCAGCTGCTGCCCCGGAGGCAAGGTTTCCCAGTGGTAGCCAAAGGGCTGTTTTCGAGAATCGCCAATTACGACACGACTCTCCGACTCATTGAGCCCTTTGAAAAGCACTTTATGGACTAACTGGATGACAGCTGCCTCGCGGGCGCGGAACCGATCGGTTAAAGGTGCAGGAACGCGCCGCGCGCAGCGCTCCCCTTTCTGCTTCGTTTAATGCTAATATGCGGCCCCATTTTTCGAAATCAGAGGGACTGCGATTATATCAATGTAGTTCGTATTTCACGTATAAACAGTTTTTATACGACATCAAACACAATTAATGTTCCGTAAAGAAATGTATCAACCCAAGATTATGCTTTGATTAAACATTTGCAGTTATGATAAATGTACTGTTGGATTATATTAGTATATAAAATTATATTCAAAAGGAAAATTCACGATTTTTATAATGTAACGCTTAATTCAGTTTCAGCTATCTGCTAGCATCCTCTATGAATCAGAAAAAATGTTTTTAAGAGTTCATATATGCAAAAAAAGGAGAAATGGAACAATGGGAAGAGGACCGATACAATACTGGCATACTGTGTTTTAGATAATTACGAACAATTATCATCAAAAGTCACATCCAGATCCAAACGTTGGGCATATACGTCAATTCAAGCGACCAGGTAAATGGCACAGATATTCGGTATTCTGGTCGTTTTTCCTCACAGCATGATCGTGTAAGTAATACATCCCCTGAACTAAATCCAATTGGTAACGATCAAGAAAAACTATCTAGTAACACTTCCTCTCACAACATGCATTTCAGAAACAACACCTCCGACCCAGGGATGGAGGTTCAGGGGCCTTGCACGAGTCCAGGCGCGGAACGGCCGCCACCTCGCGGAGGCTGAGGCAGGTCGCGCCGAGCCGCGCCACTCGGCTCCGCGCCGCTTGGCTGCGGCTGCGGCTGCGGCGGCGCGAGCCCAAAAAACCGGCGACTCCGCGGCGGCAACAAGGCCCGTGGCGGCGGCGGCGGCGGCGGCGCACACACGGGCGCGCGCGCTCACACCGACACGGCGGCGGCGGCGGTGGCTGCGGCGCGCGGGATATATAAACAACGGGCGCGCGGAGGCGGCGGGGGCGGAGGCGACTCCCTTGGGCGGCCGCGCGGGCCATTGGTAGTCCGTCCACGGGGCCGAAAGCTTTCGCGTGGGCCCTCCGCACCGCCCCGCGCCGCGCCCGCCGCCGCGGCCATCACTCTCAAATGACCACTGTCAACGTCAAAACACATTTTCCACAGTCGGATGTCACTTGTCAGGCAGATAGCGGCCGCGGATGCGGAGGGGACAGAACGACGGTGGTGGAGGAGGAGGAGGCGGAGGTGGCCGAGGAAGACACGGACGACCGAGGCGGCAGATTTCGGAGGCGGTCGCACGGAGGATCAGAGAGGAGCAAGTCGCTGTTTTATCAGATAAGCTATTTAGAGAAGGTGGTGAGAGGAGAGTGTGGTTAAGAATTATTATGAAATACACTTTCGAAACTGACAGTACCAATTATTTTGGTATTGATATGCCCGTTATCATCATCAATTCAGTGAAATTGATAATATCGTTGTATTTATACCGAAACTAAAATATCCAGTTTACGAAACAACTATTTTACTGTTATGGAATAAATTCTTTGAATTTTGATTGATCCTTTCCTTAATATTTCACGCGCGTTCTTTCTTCTCGCTCTCGAACTTCAAATGTCTACTATACAGTATTTAGTCAAGAAGAGCACCACTTTTTACAACCACATAACGAACGTATCAGACTGTAATGGAAAATAAGTAAGAATAATGATAATGCAACTATGACAATAATGATAGTGTAATTTCTTTTACTAAAAATCAGCAAAGGATTTACATGCAAAGTAAAATGAGTTTCATTTATTTTTATTTTTAACAAAAAATAATAAAAATTTACCATTTTTTGAGAATTATTTTTGCTGAAAAAAGCAAAAAGAGCATTCCTAACAGCCTTCTAACCCTAAGTAGGTATACCTTTAGTACTACTGAAAGGACAAAAGGTAAAAAAAAATCGATTCCAAACATGTATCGATTCAAGTATTGCAACAACCGTAAGTGGTGCGCGATCCGTCGCGTAGCTTCTCCCGCGCGCGGAGGCAGGGCGCGAAAAAGCGAACGCGTTTCTCGGGTGGCGCGGCGACGAGACGGCGGGAGTGGCGGCGGGAGAGTCGGAGGTTGGCAGGTGACGCTGAGAGAGTCAGAAAGCAAGCCAGCGCCTCCCGCACAACCAATGACCACCGTTCCCTTTAGGGCGCATTTGCTCTTTCTTTCCCAGATGCACTGCCGGCAAACTAAGTAGGGGGCGCGGCTAGCTCGCAACTTGACGAGTTGTTACGTGAAGATTTTTGTTTTTTGTTTTCATTACTAGGAAGTTCTAGCTTCTGGAATGCGATTCGCAAACATGCCTTAGCTGCGTGTGTCCTGAATTTAATAAGAGACGGATCGAAAATGTTTAATTAGTAACATTTGCTGGAAATCTTAAATAATGACGACTCCACAACTTGAATAATTTGACTACAACATTGAACGTAGTTTTGTCGACATTTATGCCATATTGGTTCAGAAGATTTCTTTCAGTGATCCGACATGGAAAACATCTCAAGCATTACTGTTTGCGAGTTGAAAACTAACTGAAAGACAAACGTCTTTGAAAGAAGGGAAAATTAGCGATATGAGATGTTTAGGTAGACAAGTGAAGAACAACAGCGTAATAACCATTTAACACTTTTTCAATGTAAGGTGAACAAAGGAGACAAGACTACAGTATTATTTACAATTGAGACACACAAGCAAAACATAAGTACCTACCTAATTAAATACTAAAGCTAAATAACCGTTGTTACTCCCGTCACGCACCATTTTCCTCAGTAATTTGACTCCTCATATTTGAATACACAAAAATTATTTCGAAAGACTTCACAACAATTGCCAGGGAAGTACTAGTATTTTGTCTCAAGCAAACTGATATTTACTAAAAAAGAACAAACAAGAATACAGTATAGAATCAATTACATATTTTATACTTTTGCGTATATTAGCAAACCAGTTTTATAAATTATCTGCAAATTCAAACATTTTACTTCTGTGAACTAATTACCATTCAATTTTTAAGGTTATTTGATTCTGTCCCAAAAAGTAAAGATTTGTATATTATTCAAGAGAGACATTCTAATAAATCAAGGGTTTCTTCTGTATTACAACAAAAATGATTAAGCGTACTCATGTACATCCAGAAGGCCAACATCTGCCAACAAACAGCAATTAAATTCTTATTTACATACGGAAATTTTTAATTCGCACTGTCCCAGTATATTTTCATCAACATTTTCACCCCAGAATTCTAGCTTCTAATATCGTAGGTAATTTAATTTGCACATCAAAGCCATGTTTCTATAGCAATGAGGCACACGAACACATTTCTACCCAATGTAGTACGTGAAACATACTGGAAAAGTGACAATAAAAGAAATACATTAGAATATGTTGTCTTCTCTTTGCACTCACGAAATTACAAAGCCGAATTAGTCCCTTATCGAAAATTTCATCAATGCTCTTCTAATAGTTTCTGTCTAATTTTAAATACGAGAAAAAATTGCTCGCTTCCTCCAGTAACTAAAAACGTGTGCAATACATTTATAGAAAATACCATTTGAGAGAAGAAAGGTACAGATCATCGCACAGTGCTCGCCGTCAACGGCCAGTAGACCGAGAGAAAAACATATAATAGATTAACGATTTTCCTACGTCCGGCGCCTGTAACATATAAACCTATAACGATTTTCCTAAGTCCGGCGCCTACAGTCAAATGAGAACCAAACAACCCTATCAGAGCATCATCTAGTATTGGCGGGAACAAAGCTACTTTAAGAATTTAAGTTGTGAGAATGTATTAACATAAATATATTTTCCCGTTAAGTTTAGGCTTAAATTTCTTCTGCATACCTATTTAAAAAGAAAAAGAAAAATAACTGTTTTGGTTATTGACTGCAAGCACAAAAGAGCAGTACAGTTATACTTTGCGGCCGATTTGAAGGAGAAAGCTACTATGTGTATGTGTGTATCACGCACGAAGCACTGTGCAACGATCTACAACTGTCATACTGCACTACCGCCATGCAGGAAGGATCTCCTTAACACCCAACGTATCAAATTACCTAATAAAAACGGCTTCTCTCTGAGTTGGAATGCGCAATTTTGTAAATACAAATAAAATACGACTCATCATTTATACAAACATAAAGAAGTTAAGAAACATGAAGAGAGCAAGATATGTTTCGAAAATTACTAAATAAAGCGGACTAGCTGAAAGTGTGGTCGAAGAAATCACAAGTTTCCATGCGATGTAATATAGAGTGTTCGTACTAAGAAAATATCTCACTCCTTTCAGTTAATTATAAGTGTTGTTTTCTTCTCAAAACACCTGACAACAAAATTGAAAATTATTGATAATAGGGTTACTCCCATTATGATGAGAAATTCTTACTATAAGTCCACATTCAGCACATATAAATGATATTAATATCTTAAGAAATAACCATAATGTGCAAAAATACAGAATGCAAGAAGCCAAAATCGATATGCCGAATGGAAAGTAAACAGGGAAGTCCGAATGGCTGGCTCAGACTTGTGCGGATAGCCGAGGGTCGTGCAACAGCCACGCCTCACACGTTCTGCAGTCTCCGCCAGCTGCGCCCCGCTCTTCCGCTCCATTCTGATCGTGAGCAGCCTCCGCAAACGACTGCCACTCCCAAGGCATTCCTCCCACAGCCCCGAGAAGAAAAGAAAGCCTGTTAAGGTGTTTATTAAAATCGGCCTGAGCACACGCCGCCGCAGCTGCCACCCGCGTTCTCTGGTTCCCTCTGCCCAGCGTTCGGACCTTGCGGAACGCCACGCCGCGCCGCACTAGGCGGCGTAGGCGCGGGCAGGGGGGCTTAGGCGGCGCCGCTCGCTTGAGCCTGTTGTGTTCCAAATTGGACTCAATAACGGGCCACAGCGACCAAAACAGATTTTTCCTCCCGAAAAGAAGGGATTACTGCGTTTTGTAGCAGAGGCCCCCGAAAACCGGGTCTGTGTGAGCGACCGCGTCCACCCCTCCCCGCCCGCTCCGGCGGCGGGCGCGCAGCGGGGACCCTTTGTGCGGACATCATAAGGGTGACTACTCCTGCTAATGCCCTTGTCGCGGCCAATTATGCGACCGGGCCTCAAACAGCGCGGCGTGCGGGGCGCGCGGGCGGGGCGGGGCGGGGAGGAGGACAACGAGCGGAGTGGGGAGGGGAGGGCGGAAATCGTCGCCGCCCGAAACGCAGGTACGCGACGCATTGTGTGCGTGGAGCGGCGGGCGTTGGACGGTCGAGCCCCGGTCCCGCTGACGGGGACAAATGGGACACGAGCCCGTGAGAGGGCGCAGACCGCCTGCCGGCCGGCGAAAATCCTCGATACACAAACGTTCGGCACAGCACATTAGGCGGGCACGCCCCCCTGCGCCCGGATGCAGGGGCTAAACCAACACGCGTCTCGGACAGATTAGCAGCAATGCAGTTTATTATGCACTTATCTTTTTTATGAAGGGCGAAAGGAATGGGGACACACGGACGGGAAAGTATTTGTGGACATGTTCGCAAGCTGTGCGGGCTACAGGGAACAGCAGCGGAGAGGGACACACAATGTAGATGAAAGGACTTGAAGCAGTCACAATATTACAATGAGAATAGCGAATTATCCCCACTGGAGAAAACAAAGAATGGATAACAACGCATGAATTACAATAATTAAAGGTATCCAAATATTATAAAACTAAGCAAACTAAATAAAAGAAAAGGAAATAAATGTGTGAACATTAATTTTAAAAACCGCCAAGCAGAAGAGGACACAAATTGGCAGCACAATGCTTCAAATATGCTGAAATAAAAAATATTGATGCTCACGATAATGTAGGTGAAGATTCATTTTCCACCGATTTAGAAGAAACTTCAAATTAATGACTTATTATTTGAAATACAGACCCCAACCATAGATACATATTACCTTCTTAGAAGTGCGTAGCCATATAATGTTGAATCACCAAAGACATCTGAATCTGAATGCTAATTAAATCGGCAAATAACTAATAATTACTTAAAACAATTTTAAGATTTGTAATTTAACAAAATAAAAATGGTTTACTATGACTGCTCTACACAAACAAGGGAATACTCTTGCTGAAATGTAGTTAGTACAGAAGTAAAAGAAGAAACAAAACGAAACTCCCCGGTGAATAGGAGTGACGAAGGTTGAGCTACCCGATGGTTTTCGATTCGCCAATTGCTCGTATTTTATTCTCAAAGGCAATGATTTTCAAATTACTTCCCGCAATTTGCACTATCGATTGAACTGACTGCGTTGACATTGGTCCCAAATGATTTTAGACGTAGATTGTCACTATCCTATGGTCTATTCATGAGAAATAAACACGAAAAATCTTTCCTGTTCGCGGAGAATGCGTGTGAAAACCGGATACAATACTATCCATGGGTCAGAAGAAATTCAAAATAGGTTCTTAATGTTCCATGTAAAATGAGGCCCTAAAATACATAGAATGTGATATTTAAATTGACAATATCCACACTTTAAAGTTACAGTATCTCTGTAGTACATCTCTGCACATGTATAGCAAATTATGAGTTAAAAAGGTAATTGACACGCCTAAGATTTCGAAATATTTCAAGGACAAGCATTTTTGACAAGCTCCTACTTCTAAGTACTTAAATATTGACAGTATTTTTTTCATTACATATGTTTTCGTGCGTACACGAAATATATTTTTTTCTCCAAGCAATAACACATCTCAAATTTATTCAAAGCACATGTGTCATTTGCGACAGTATCAGATGCAGCCAATCCTTTCCAGCCGGCCGCACAGCTGAAGCGGACTGCCCCAGCTGCTGCGCTGCCACGCGCCCTCACGTCTCCTCCTCGTGCCCCCTTCCCCCCGCGGGTAACCTAGGTGAGTGGGGGAAGGGGGTGAAGGCACGGGTGGCTATCTCGAACGCCCCGGGAACGTGCCGCGTCGCCCCGGCCGCCGAGTCCATCACCAAACCAAATGAGCGCAGCGACGGGCAGTGCGGGAGCAGGCCGGGCGGGCTCGCGGCCGGCCAGGACGCCGGAGCGACAGAGACGGCAGATCCTTTTACGCCTTATCACGGCGGTGACACGGCGGCCGCCGTTGCCACTGCCGCGGCGCCAGCGGACCTCCCAAGCGCTTGCACCGCCCCGGTGCCCCAGGTTGCCTGCGCCGCTTCCAATCACCACTGCCCGAAAGTGTCACAGCTGCTGCCACCCTCACCGCCCATGTCGATGCTGCTGCCCCCGCCGGCGCTACCATGATATCACCACCACCACAAACATCGCTACCACGAACACGATCACCACCATCACCACGAACATTCACCAAGTACACCACCCAACATCTCCACTACCACGATCACCACAACAACAATCATCACAACTACCACCACACGCCGCCGCCGTTGCCATTACCACCACCACCACCACCACCAGCCCCCATGAGCGTCAATGCCGCTGCTGCCGCCACCGCCGTCGCCACCACAACCACCGCCAGCACCACCACTGTCGCTGCCGCCACTACCACCGTTTCCACCCTCGCCTCCTCTACTGCCACGGGGGGCCGTCCCCACTACCCCCCTCCACGTACTGACGAGCGCGTGCACCACCGCCAGCAGAGCTATTAGGCCTATCTGCCGGGCGTTCAATTCGGAGGTTAATAGGATGATACACCAGGCACGCCGCTGCCTTCGGGAGGGACCGCCGCCGATTGGGAGCAGGCCGAAAGGGTGATCGCCGGGGAGGGAGAGGCGTGGACAGGCTGCGTAAGGCGGGAGCGGCGTAGCCAACGGAGCTGCCAGCGGCCGGTACGTCACGCCTGGGAAAAGGGGACGCTGCTGTTACCACCAAACAGGCGCGACGAAGTTTTGTCGACGGGAAAGAGCCTGCGTCAACGTCACGGAGGCAGATAGCCCGACGGACACAAATCTCACGTATCTCGCGTTAGGCGCATTACCGAGGCGTGAAACACTGGAGAAGCAGCGTGCTCCTTAACAGATGAGAAGGCATTCAGAATGAAAAGGTGATGAAAAGGAGTAAGTGCAACCACGCGCTCAGAACCTCCACTCGGGAGTGTCTCCAGTGCTCAACAAATGTTCTAGCATTCCTTGTTGTACGTATACCTTTATACTAATGTGCTTCGCTTGTAATGTAGCAATTAAAATTAAGAACGGAATAACACGTTATTCCAAGATATTTCTTGCTTCAACAACGAAATTACAAATTATATTTTTTGAATACCAAGAATAATTGCTGCTGAAAGATTGATTACTTTAATTCACTTTAAAACCTTTCGCTATTCTATTATAAAACATACTCGATTAATTACAGCATTCATTCATTCTGAGAAATTCATTTCTTACAATCAGCGACATATTTCAAAGGCCTATTACTGTGGTAAGCAGCGCAAAACCTGCACGCGTACTCTCGGACCTAAGGAAGACGGCCATCAATTCGCCGGCTCCTAAAAACACATAAAACTGCCAATGAATTTTCATTGATTCTAGGCAATCACCTAACTCAATTTACGAAAGCCGACACGTTGTTTCGCCGAGCGCCGAGGAGACAGACGGAGATAGATGGAGCGAGCTGCGGAAACACACCCCGGCGCGGCGGCCGGGTCTCTCTCTCCGCAGGCACTAGGAGGCCGACGACGACGCAGCGCGCGGCCGCAAAAACTCGGCTGCGGACGGTGCCTTTGTCTCCGTGGAGTACAGTGCGGAATTTTGTAGATCTTCACGGACGAAATCCTGTTTAAAAGGGGGGGTTATGAAAAACATTATTTTTCACTGTACGTACGAGTAAAACAACTTAATATAATGATAAAATTGACGAGTTCACTAGCCGCTGTAAAGCAGTTAAAAATTAATTAGAGAAATTACGACGACTTCATAAAATATTAACGAATCTTCCATAATGTCTATTCTTTACTGCCTATCACCTCTTTAATTATAATAATTTCATGAGAATAAGGAAAAATATGAAGACACATGTATCAAAATATATTGTCCAACCAGTAACATTTACAAACAAGAAAAATACTTATTTCTTGTACTACCTCTTTCTTAATACGTGAATTAAAAACACCCAGTTATCAATTGCTTGCTGGTTGCTAGTTGACTGTACGATGGACTTTAAAGAAAATATGGCAATACGTTAGTTCCTTAAAAGGAAAAATAATTGCTGAATGGTTTCTCCGTACGGCCGTTCAACCAAGCATATCTTCGCACTGTGCCCAGCGCATCCCACGCCAGCAGCATCGCCACCTCCGGCGGAAGGTCATCGTTAGCTCCTCCGCCTCAAAGCGCCCCGCCCCCTTCCCTTTCCCCTTTACGGCAAATAATTAAATGTCTCACAAAAAACAAGAAAACGCCTACGCGCGATCGAATACCTCATGGCCACCAACCGTCTTCCTGGCTTCAAAAAGGGAGAGGACGTGCCACATGCGGGTACTCGAGATGGCGAGTACCACTATAAATAACCCCATCAACAGCGACAGCCAACATAACGCGGTTACGCCGGAGGTCCTTAAGGGGACGACGGGCGAGAAGTCACCGGAGGTGACAGTCCCCATCAAGACGGGAGACGATGCGCCTTAATGAATCGCCCGCAAGCGTGTTCGGGGTTGAGACGCTGGCAAGAGGTAGAATCTCCGGCCACGCGGCGGAGTTCCGCGAGATAAAATCGCCGCGCGCAGAGCTTGAAAACGGCGGGCGGCTGCAGCTTGGGCGCAAGAAACGCGCGGTGGGTGCAGTTTGCGGAGCACGGCCTGTACGACGTCTGGGCGCGAAGGCCCCGCCGCGCCGCGCAGCGCTGACAGAAGACGAAGGCCGCTGCAAACACCATGCAAGTGCTGTGTCGTGGCCATAAGTGAAGAACGAATCCCAACGCGAGACAATATCGCCGATCCATAAATAATACATCTGCTGTCTCGGTTCATAAATATGGCCGCTACGAGCGATGCGGAAAAATAAAACAGCGCTCGAGTGAGATTGGCGTGTTCTTCAGCTTCGTCAGCTTTATCAGAGTACCTCCGCTTTTCTTGTTTATCTAGTAGTAGTTTAAAAGAACCAAGAATCACGAATGATCAAGGATTAATGATTTTTTAAGTACTGACGTTCACGAATGAGCACATTAGCAAAGGTTATCATAAGAAATTAAAGTAAAAATAATGAACCTCCTTTTTCTCTCACCATTTAATTTATTCAAATTAATATTGCTCATAGAAAATAATACGTACTCATAATGTATTACAACGTTGGCATTTTGAAAGAATCAACTTGCTTATACTGCGTCATACGTTCGACAATGAAAACTTCAATATTAAAATATGTGATTAATTTTGTAAAATAAGTGAATTGTCATCTATTAAAGAATGCTCTAACGCAAGTAATATATGTATGAAGCCCACTACAGAAATTACCTCTCATCATTTCCTTATCACCACTGCCGAATTGTAAAAAGAGGATGTATTTTATTTCACGTTCGGTGTCGATAAACAGAAATACAAGTCCGTACTCACCGCAGAGGAATTGTTTGCGGTCATCAGAGGACGACGGGGAGATAAGTATGAATGATCTCCATAATGATGTGCATAATGGATGAACGGCAGTACAGATTGACTAAGTGCTGGAGTGACAAGTGTACTGGAACTAATTCCACAAAACATATCGGGAATACTCTCTGTCATTCACAGCCCATTGACACTAAGTGAAGACAGTTTGAACTTACACCTAGCAGAGGAAAATTGAATATACAAAGAACAAATAAATTAAAAAAATGTTTTCACTCATATATGTGTGCGTGTGTGTGTTGTGTGAGCGACATTTCGTCCACGACAAAACTACTGCACTGCACGTCCTAGGTAAAACCGAGCATTCAGCCATTTAGGTCTGTCGTTACGTCACCGCAATGAAACTGAATCTTACAACACAAATTATTTTTAATTCCTGATTTCTGAGTGGTGTTTAATAACTGTTTCAATGATAATACGGAACATATTAAACCAAGAATCAAAGAGCCAAATGCGGTAATTTGCAGAGTACTCGTTCAAATTCTTTAGACAGCTTTCCATTATCATATCGGTAAAAAAAATTGCATGTGTGTGTGTGTGTACTGGTGCGCGGTCAAACATGCAATTATGAATGAATATATACATTTGTTGTAAAAATAGCCTGAAACTTGAAATCGCACTTCAAAGCAAGCGAAAATACTGTAGAACTTGCTTCTGGAATATCAGGCGCAAAGTCCATGATGATATAATGTGATTCTTGGTTGGCGCAGTGAACACGATTCTAATGACATTCTGATGACTTACATCGTGCTCGTAGGTTAATAGTAAATATATTTCGTTTGTACTTTTTTCTTAAAATCTGAAAAAATATCAGTATTTTTCTTTCTGTTAAAGGGCAACATAACATACCCCGTTCCCGAGCGTTTAAGTGTACATGTATATGTGAACGGTGCTTAACTGTTTAATGAAATGTTACCTACTCCGAGTATCGAAAGTGGCTGATACAGCTGTCTGTGAGTGTTCATCTTGTTCTTCTTCTTCTTTTTGTTCTTTTTCTTCTTATTATTAATAATCCAAGCGTATTATCGAAATGAGTTCGCCTATATAATAGAGTAATAATAATAATAATAATAATAATAATAATAATAATAATAATAATAATAATAATAATAATAATCGAGGGGGTTAAATCATTACACAAATATCCGAATAGTATCAAAAATTCGAAGAAACTCCAACGATTGCTCGCAAACGGCACAGCCTTCTTCAGCGTCCTTCGGGGAGCGTTACGGCAGCGGCCGAGATCCGGTCAGCGGCGGCGGTGGCGGCGGGCGAGCCAGCGCGCCCTTTAGCACACAGTGCGTCGGCCGGGCCGCCGCCGCCGCCGCCTCGCACAATCGGCGCAGCGGCGCTTGATATGCAAGCGAGCGGCCTGCGCGGCGCGCGTGAGCCTGCATCCCGATGCGACTGCGCCGCGCAGCCCTTGTGCAGTAGTCGCCGCCGCCGCCACGCAGCCAGGCCGTTCGCAGTGCAGCGGTGCACCGGCGGCGGCGGCGGCGAGTTATAGGAACACTCGTCGCGCAAACAGTAGATTTGTCTCGGGCGAGGCGGCGCGGAGGCGCAGGTCGCGCCGGATGGGCGGTCGCCGGCGGCGCGCGCAGCGGCGGCGAGTGGCCACCGCACCAGGTGCAGGCAGGCTGCGCAGGCGGAGGAGCTGGCGGTTACTGCGTCTCTCTTCATCACTTTGCAGATGAAGATGTCGAGGCAATACAATGATAGCCCACATTTCAAACATCCCCAATAAAAATTTTGGAATTTCCCCCAAACAACCACCACCACGATTCAAACGTGGGGAAAAAAACTGTTCATATAGCTAAACTTGTATAGAAAGCAGCAGGAAACCCGGTGCTTATACCGTACAAAGACTAAGGCATGTCTGGATTTCATAAACTTTCTTTTCTATCTTAGAGAAAAAAACGGTTA